>CM039733.1:36412070-36541635 GCA_022539455.1 Dendrobium nobile | reverse complement strand
TCATTCTACCTTTCTCAGGAAAGAATCCTCAATATTCCAGAACAAAACACTTATGCATAAGGCACCATCTTTTTAGGCACCATGTTACTAAAGGAGATATAGAGCTACACCATATAGCCACTGAAGATCAACTTGTTGATATCTTTACAAAATCATTGGCCTTTGAAACCTTCTGCACCCGAAGAACCAATTAGGTATGGTAGATATTCATGCATGAAATTAATGTTTTTTACTTCTATTATTTATTTATTTTATTTTTTATGTTTGGTTTTTATTTATGTGTTTTTATTTTATGCTTTGATTTTTTGTTGTTTTCCTTCAGTATTTAAGAATCAAACCAGTGCTCACTTCTGCTATTAAATTTTTTTTTTAAGGATATTTTTGCCTTATTTTTATTTAGAAGCATGTAAGCAGTGTTTGACTCTCTAAAATAGTTAAGGAAGAAATATTGATGATTGTTTCTCTTCCTCTAACTCCTTTAGTAGTATATTTTCCTTTTTGAATCAATATCTAATTAAAATTTATTGTTAGACTTCAAAATAGAGATCTATTTTATTTTCCTATAATAATCTATCTCAAATAAACAATGTTCCAAGTCAATGAATCTCTTTTATGTTTTCTTAATCAAGTCAATTGCATTTATCTGATGATAGAAATCTGTATTGTGGTTTATTCTTCCTTTTATAAGAAAATGGGTTTACCTTCTCTTATATTTGAAAGATAAACTCAAACCTAAAGTGCATCAGTAAATCAAATGATACACAATGTGAGCCAAAAATTGATAAAAGTGGCATAAAATAAGCCCACTACTAGTTAGCTTGCTTTCTTTCAAATCCTCAAAATCTTAGAAGACTTCTTGTGCCAATTAATATCTCTTACAAGTTGAATTTGAAAATCATGCTTTCTGATTGAGTAACTTCATATTATTATTCTATTAGATACTTTTCTGAAATGAAGTTTAGAAAAATCACTTTCCTTCTTAATTACTTTTTTTGAATTAGATTTTTGTTCATAAAGGAGTTTGACCTGTAATTAGTCTGAGCTAGGGTTGACAAGAACAAGTTTCTATCCTTTGTAAATTTTAGTGTTGTCAATTCATTTCTTACTTTTTTTTTATAATAATGAGATAAATTTATCATTTACAAGAGCAAATCATTTCAAAAAAAAATCTTTGATTTGTCTTATCTTTATTTTTTATCAAGTTTTTATACTTTTGGTGATCTTTTCCTTTCTCTTAAGTTTTATTTGAATTTGTGTGTCATTATCCTTTTAATGTATACTTCTTGTATTCTGTTCTTTAGTATTTTTCCTTTTTTTATGATGTCAAAGGGAGAGTAGTAATTTGTTATTTATTATTGTTTGCATATTAAATAAAAAAATTCTTTTTGCACTCTTTTTTATAGCATAGGGTTATCATCTAAAGGGGAGTTTAGAGAAATGCAACCTTTTTGAAAATCCATAAACAATAATATTTTTGATCATAAAAAAGAGAGAGAGAGTATTATAAATCTGATCCAAGCACTGTGATTTTGATGTTAATAAATATTGTTGTGTATGTTACTATTTTCTCATAATTCTATGATATTCTATTTTATTTTATATGTACTAACATTTCAGGAAAATATTCCACCATTTACTTGCAATTTTTATCAGCTCAAGCCTAGTTAGGAGGGTTACAGTCTATATTTTCAATTTGTTATGTATTTTTTCTTTCTTGAGTCATATCATATAATTTGGTGGATATCTTTGCTGAAAAATATTACACACACATAGGAGGAGAGAGAAAAATGTTTTGAGAGATATTTTTTTAGCAAATCATACTGTGCAACTTTGGATAATATCATATGACTTTGGATCAGACTATACAACTTTTGTTGGTACTATATGACTTTGATTCATACTATATGATTTTTTTGTGTAATATTAAAACCCTAGGCGCCAGAGGTAAAGGAAAATACTTATTTTATATTGATCGTATGATATGAATTAATTAATAATATATGCCCTAATTAATATCTTTCTTAATTAATCTCTAAAAATCATGCAATCAAATCTTGACATGTATGATTAGTCAATTATACAATATGATACATTCATCATAGAGGTTGTACCAAATGAAATAAATGCATTTTGTATAGATCTTACGGTACGATATTGTTGACCTCATTTTTGTATGAGGTCACTAAGACCCTTCCAGACTTCAGATCAATCCAGACCTTAGGATCTACTCTAGATCCTAGGATTCTTTCAAATCAACCTAAACTCTAGGATTCTCGTAGATCCAGACCTTAGAATCTATTCTAGGACTTATGATTCTTCTAGACTCAAGACCTTAGGATCTACTCTAGATCCTAGGATTCTTCCAGCCCCTAGTCCATAAAATCCTCCTAGATTCCAAACTTTATGATCTATCCAGATCCTAGAACTCTTCTAGATTCTAGATCTTAGAATCCCCCCAGACTCCAAGAACATTCTAGATTCAAATCATTCCAGACCTCTGATCAATTCAAATCATAAACCAATCTAGACTTCGATCAATTCAATGTTCAAATCAAATCTAGATTTCAATTTTATCAAGACTTTAAACCCATCCAGATCTTAATTTCCAGTTCAAACCTTGATCCTATTTCTGATCAAACTTTAACCTTATTCAATCAATTATGATCATCCAAATGATCATAAATGATTTGGATAACTCAAACCTATCCATTCAAGATCAAAACTCAATTTAAACCCAAAAATCCAAGGTCCAAGGCTTTGTCCTAAAAGCCTTTTCCTAGGATTTTTTAAACACTTTAAAATCTAGTGAAAAGACCTCCGATCCAGAGTCTATCAGTTGCACACTGATAAGACATGTTTCTAGAGGGAACCCTCCAAATTGATCCCATTCTGAGGTCTCTAACCCTAGAAACTTGATTAAAATCTAAAGGATGTAAAACTTTCAAATATTTATAATCTATGCCACTAGACCTCTTGCCCAGTGGATTTTGACCTTGGAGCTTTCTACAAAGCCTCCAGTCACTTTCAAACCTTTGATCCTAACCCATTGAGCAGTAAATTGCATTTTGCTATAGCCATTTTGACTCCTAGTTGACCAGGGGGTCAAAATTACCAAAATACCCCTATGGGACTAAAATACCCATTTCAACCCAAACGAGCTCTAAATTGATTAGAATCACTTCCAGCAAGTTCCAAATATCAAGCCAAACCTATTGGACCCAAACCCAAACCCTGGGTTAACCTGGTTGACCATACAGGCCCATAAGGGTCAAAATAGGAATTAATTGACCTCCCCAGACTTGGGGACCACCTCCAATGGTCTCCAAATATCATTTTAAACATGCCCAGCCCAGACTCACCCTTTGGGTCAACCTGGTTGACCCAGTCAACCTAAGTTGACCCATTAGCTCTTAAGGGGTCAAATGGGTCAAATTGACCCATTTGAGCTCTTCAACCTCTATTTCCCATTCAAATCAATTCTTGGATAAGACTCAAGTATCACTTGATACTTAATCAACTCAACCAACCTTGAGTTGACCAAGTCAACTCTCAATTCTTGGTCAAATCTTGATGGCATTCGCCCCTATTTCTCATTGCCTTGACTTTTGACTTTTGACCCTTGACCGAACTATGCCAAAAGACCTTTACCTCCTCAAATGCCACATCATCAATTTTGACCTAGCTGACTGGTCAAACCAAGTCAACAAAGCCTTAAATCTTTCTTTGAAATGGTCAAAAACCCTCTCTTTTGACTTTAAACACATGCCCACTTGGGCTTCTCTCAACAGAATTATGAAGCTCTTACTGATACTAAAAAATTAGAATTCTGTGCTAAAACTTTTGCTAAAGATGATAATGATATTAGCTTTATTAAAGCTCAAGGAAAACATGGTAGGAAGAGCAAAAACCTTGTTCTATAATCGGGTAGAAATACCCGTTCACAAACTAGTCGTTAATTTTTTTTCTTATGTTTAAATCAATTATTTAGAATGTTAGGGGTATTGGGAGCTCTTTATCTCACTTGCATGTTAAGAATTTATGTTGCATTCATGTTATTTCTATTATTGTCTTACTTGAACCTCTTGTCAATATTTCTAATTTAATTAGTATTGCTAGGTTTCTTGGTTTTAAGCATGCTACTGCTAATTGTGCTAATAATATTTGGGTTTTTTTTTGGAAAAATCCGGATCGTATTGATATTCTGGGTAGTTTTACTCAAGTGCTGCATTGTAATATCGAAGTTTTAAATCTTAATTTTTGTGCTTCTTTCATTTATGCCGCTTCATCTTGGGGGAATAGAAAAATTTTTTAGGAGTAGTTATCTGCCTTTCATAGTATTTATCAATTACATTGGTTGGTTGGTGGTAATTTTAATACCATCTCTAATTAGTCGAAATGTATTGGAGGGTCCTCTCCTAATTCTCATTGACATTGGATTTTCTGGTAATAAGTTTATTTTGAACATATGTCATTTATAACAAAGGTTGGATCATATTTTATTTAATAATAACTGGCTTAATTCCTTTATCACTATTTCTATTGAACATCTTAGTCGTACTCTTTCTGATAACTCTCCTTTACTCATTGCTTTAATACTAAACATGTGAATTCTTTTCCTCAATTTAGATTTCAAAATATATGGCTTCAGAATTATTCTTTTCTAAGTGTTGTTCAGGATAATTGGAATGCTCATTTGCATCTCAATAACAATACTGTGGGAATGAATAGACTTTGGCTCAAGTTGAAAAAAAAAGCTTTTAAATTGGTGGAACCACCATGTTTTTAAAAAATATTTTTACTAATATTTTTAATGTTGAAGAGGCTATTAATAATGTTGAGCTTAACTATTAGAGCTTTCATTCTGATGCTAATTTTACTATTTTTAGAGAGGCTAAGACTAATCTCTTTAAACTCCACGCCAAAGAGGAAACCTTTTAGAAATAGAAGGCTACTGCTAAGCGTCAGGTTGAAGGTGATAATAATACAAAGTATTTTCATAATTTGGTCAAAAGGAAACATGCATTGAACTCCATTTATAAAATTAACCATGAGGATGGTTCTGTAACTAAGGTGAAAGTTTGATAGGGATGTTAAGCCCTCATGAACTAGCCCAAGGCTAACCAAGAGGGAGGGTGAATTGGTAATTTAAAAAATATTTAATCAAAACACAAACTCAAACCAAAGTTCACCACAAAGAAATCAAAGTGCAGAAATAAAATGCAGAAGCAGTAATAAATAACACAAAGATTTATAGTGGTTTGATCAACTTTACCTACGTCCACTCCCCAAAAGCACCATCCGAGTACTACACTAAACTTAGTGACTCTCCTTTTGCTCCCATAGCAACGAGGAGAAGCCTGTACAAACCTCCTTTTCACCAACCGAGGTGAGGCAGAGAACCCGACTCCTTCTGCTTCCTCCTAAAGCTGACAGAGAACCTCAACTCCGTTTACTTCCTCTAGAAGCAGGCAGACAACCTTGATTAGTTATTGAAGTAGACCTCTCAAGAACCCCCAATGAACTAGGGATGATGACCAGAGAAGATGATGACGGATCCTTTCCTGGAGTAACCTTTATGAAACCCCTCACAAACTCCCCCTGATAAGATCCTCTCTCTCTCTCTTCCTTGCTCTCCTTCTCCTCTTGGCTCTCTCCGGTCAGAATAATAGCAAAATATACTCTCTTGAATAGAACATGAGGTCTTATATATAAGAGCTTAAGAATAGCTCTTAATTACAACAAACCAGCTTTATCATTTAGGATGATATAAATATCATCCTGTACGATGAGTACAAATTTAGCTTAATTAGCTAGAATAATTTGGGATGATAAGAAGCTTTTCGTTCATATTGTCCAAGATGATAGGATATCAACCTATACGATTAGTATAAGTTGTTGAATATCATCCAGAACATTGCCCTGAATAGATGTTTAGACTATATAAAATAAACTGATCATCCAGGCTGATCTCGCTATCATCCCGGATGATTAGTTCAATTAAGTGCATATCATCCAGAGTATCGCCCTGAATAGAAACTGCCTGATGTTTGATCATCCAGGAACAACTAAGTTTTTTGAACTGATCATCCCGGTAGATCTTGCGATCATCCAGGATGATATGATCGAGCAATCAAACCCTAATTACTTTCCTTAATTACTAGATTAATTTAGGCATAATTGCATTACATCATCCAGAATAATGTCCTGGATAATGTCCAAAAATAAAAGATACCAAAGTAGATCTGGCAGCTGATTTTTTCTAATTTGAGCCTATCATCCCAGCCGAAATAAATATCATCTAGGAAGATGAGCTTAATGACGGTTGTCTTAACCAGGATGCCCTAATTAGGGTTTTTATTTTTAACTGATTATTCTGACTGATTTTTTGGATCATCCTGGACAATGTGAGCAAAAATAAAAAAAATCTAAAATAGTCAAAAAATTTCTCACAAGTGTGTATGTGCAAGGTTATTTAGCATTAAGAACCACATCATTTACAATTGACTCAAGAAAAGAAAAAGATTACAAATTGACTCAGACCTAGTTTACGTAATCTTCAGCTAGTTCAAATTGCAGTCTGATCTTGTGGACCTGAAATGTTAGTAGGCAAGGTAGTTGTAGAGAAATAGAAGTGTTTGCTATCATTGAAATTCTATTCCTTGAAATCAGATTTGCGTCAATCTCCCTCTTTTTGATGATGGAAAATAATCAAACAATCACACCTAAATAAAATGAAAAATAATTCAAACACTACTCCCCTTTTTGACATCACAAACAAAAGGAGAAAAAAAAAACCAAAAAACAAAAAGTAGGAAAAGAAGAATGAAAGCAAAGTTTTTTTTAATCAAAGAAAATGTCTCAATGTGATTGATTTTAAAGACTTATAAGACCAATGAGATACCATCATCAAAATTTGAAACTGGTAGAATATTCAATCCTATTAACCCAAGCTCGAACTTCTCTCACGGCAAAATTGCCTTTTGAAAACAAAAAATCTAAGTAAAAAAAACCAATTGGATAAGAAGAAGAATCCGTTAGACCTAGTTTTAGAAAAATATCTTATAGAATAATGTAACAAAGTAATTTGTCACAATCACGAAATTCAAAATCATGCCTTTGAAAATTTCAAGTGACACATGAATTCTTCTAAGCTTTAAAAGTTTGAAAGAGAAGTAACTTGCTTTTGGTGGGCTCATTTTATGCCTCTTATCAATTGAATGATGCACTTTGCACATCTTTTAATTTTTGATACACTTTGTGTATAATTCTCAATTTGGCATCATTGCGCATATTTTGATTTGGAATCATTGGCCATTTTTTTACAAGCTAGATCCTTTCAAAACTTTTAAATACTCTCATTTGTGAGTATATCTTCTAGATATTAGAGAAGAAAAACTCACTTTCTAATATAAGAAAGTGCGAGGCACAAAATAGAATCAAAATCATATGATAAATGCAATGACAGGAGGACGATAAAACGTAAAACTAATATAAAGATTTTGAACATCATAAATATAAGATAGATTGCTATAGCAAGATATTAAAGATCTCAATTTTAAAGTCTAGTTGTTAATTTGAGATAGTCTTTTATTTAGAAAAGAAAATTACAACACTAAAAGAGGGTAGAAAAAGAGAAATAATCAATGGTGTTTTCTCCTTTTAACAGATTAAGAGATGTAAAACATTGACTAGAAATTTATAAAAAACAAAAACATGGCATAAAATATCATTTCAGCAGTGATAAAAAAAAAAAAGAAAAACTAAAATAACAGAAAGAAAATAAAGAAGAGAAGAAAAAACTAGTAAAAATTAAATCAAGCAAAGTGAAACAAAACAAAAAAAGCAATAAAACAAAAAAAATCAGAATTTAATAAATAACAAGTTCATGCATTTATTTCAATCACACTCAATCTAGTCCTTAAGATGAAAGTGTTAAAAGCAAGTGGTTTGATAATGTCAACCAATTGATTCTCAATTATCACATGGTGTAACTCAATATCTCCTTTGGTCACATGGTCTTTAATAAAGTGATGCCTTATATCAAAATGTTTGGTCCTTGAATGTTTGATAGGATTGTAGAGATGCATATGACACTAGTGTTGTCATAAAGAATTGAAATTGTGCCTATAGGTAATCCTAAATCATGAATTTATTTCTTCAACCAAAGGACTTGGGCCACACAACTTCCTAAGGAAATATACTCAGCTTCAATAGTGGAAAGTGCAATTGAGTTTCGCTTTCTACTAGAACAAGAGACTAAAGGCTATCCTATGAATTGGCAAGTTCTAGAAGTACTCTTTCTATCCATCCTACATCCTGTAAAATTAGAATCAAAATATCCAATAATCTCAAAAGAAGTGTTGTGCCTAGGATATCAAATTCCTAAGTTTTGGGTTCCCAAAAGATATCTAAGAATTCTCTTAACTACAAACAAGTGGGATTCTTTAGGATCAGCTTAAAATCTAGCACAAAGAGAAACACTAAACATTATATCAGGTCAACTAGCAGTCAGATAAAGTAAAGATCTAATCATCCCTCTAAATTTCTTTTGATTAACAGATTTTTTATTTGAGTCTTTATCCATCTGAATATTAGAAATCATGGCAGTATTTATTGGCTTGGCTTTATCCATTTCATATTTCTTCAAGATGTTCTTAATGTACTTTAATTGACTTATAAATGTTCAATCATCTAATTGTCTTATGCTAAATTCCAAAAATTAGGATAACTTTCCCATTATACTTATCTCAAACTCCTTACTCATTATTTTAGAAAAATTATTACATAATTTTTTCTTAGAAAATCTAAAAAGTATATCATCAACATAGATTTGAACAATGAGTAACTCATCTCCTACATTTCTTAGAACAAGGGTGGTGTCTACACTTCCCTTAAAAAAATCCCTCTCACGTAAAAATGTGATAAGCCTCTCATACTAAGCTCTTGGTTCCTGTTTTAATCCATATAAGGCCTTTTTTAATTTTAAAATATGATTTGGAAATTTGGAACTCTCAAAACCTAGGGATTGCTCTTAAAAAACATCCTTTTTATTACCCCAATTAAAAAGGAACTCTTTATGTCCATTTGGTAAAGCTTAAATCCCTTATAACAGACAAAGGGTAGTAGCACTCTAATGGCTTCCAATCTAGCTACACGGGTAAAGGTTTCCTCAAAATCAATCCCTTCTATTTGGTTGTACCCCTTATTTACCAATCTTGCCTTATTCCTAACCACCACACCAGAATCAGTCATCTTATTCTTAAAGATCCATTTGGTTCTAACTTCACTTTGTCCCTTTGGTCTTTCTACAAGCTCCCAAACATCATTCCTAATAAATTAGTTTAATTCCTCTTATATAGCTAAGATCAAAAACTCATCAGCTAAGGCTTGATTAATGTTGGTGGGTTCAATCATTGAGATAAAGATAGAGTGGTTTACTTCCCTTTTAAGTCCATGCCTAGTCCTAACACCTTCAGAAGGGTCTCTGAAGATTAGTTCTTTAGGATGAGTCAAAGAATATCTCCAATTCCTAGGCTAAGTGTGTGTAGGATCAACCCTTTCCTCAAGATTTGAGTTTTCTACTCCTTGGGTAATCTCTCCTACTCCAGTGATTTGGGACTCTACTCTCTTCTCCAAATTTTTAATTCCTTTATAAATCTCTCTAACACCATCTTCATCCTCAATTCTAGACTCCTTAGGATCAGATTCATCAAACTATACATGAGTAGTCTCCTCTACCACTAATGTTCTTTAATTAAACACCCTAAAGGATTTCCCACTACTTAAATACCTAAGAACACTCCATCAGATTTTGGGTCAAATTTTCCAAAATGTGACTTCCCATTGTTATGAATTGGATGATGTCCTAGACGATGTTTAAAAATAAAAAAATACCTAAGTAGATCTGGCGGCTAATTCTTTTTGATTTGAGCCTATCATCCTGGCCGATATGAATATCATTTAGGAGGATGCATTTAATAACGGTTGCCTTAAGCAGGATGCCCTAATTAGGGTTTTTATTTTTAACTGATCATCCAGGGTAATTTTTTAGATCGTCTTGGATGATGTGAGCAAAAACAGAAAACTCTAAAATAGTTAGAAAATTTCCCATAACTGTGTGTGTGCAAGGTTACTTAGTATCAAGAACCACATTATTTATAATTGACTCAAGAGAAGGAAAATATTACAAACTGACTTAGACCTAGTTTACTCAATCTTGAGCTAGTTCAAATTACGGTCTGATCTTATGAACCTGAAATGTTTGTAGGCAAGGCAGTTGTAAAAAAATAGATGTATTTTCTATCATCAAAATTATACTCTCTAAAATTAGATTCGCAATATAAGGATGCTGAAGAGATTGCTTTGTTGGCTCATAAACATTTTCAAGATAGGCTCAATAAGGTTTTTATCCCAAGTAATATTGACAGCCCTATTATTATCCTTAATCTCATCTCTTTGGAGGATAATGATTTTCTTACGAAAATTCCCTCTTTAGATGAATTAAAAGACATTATTTTGGATATGAATGGTAACTTTGTAGCTGGTCTGGATGGTTTCCCCACTAAATTTTTTCAATAAGCTTTGGATATTATTAAGGAAGATCTTTATGTTGTGGTTTTAGATTTTTTTGCTTGTCACACTGTGCCTAAATTCTTTTTGACTACTACTATTCTTATCCCTAAGAATAATGATGATAGTAATTGGAATGACTTTAGACCAATTAGTCTTTTTGTAATTTTTTCAGTAAACTACTTTCCAAAATTTTTATGAGTCATTTAATTTATATTCTTCCAAAGATTATTTCTCCTTTCAAAATGGGATTTTCTAAATGGCGTGCCATCTCTGATAATATTTTGTTGGCCTAGAAATTTTGCCTTGATATGGATGTTAAGGTGAGGGGTGGTAATTTTATCCTCAAGCTTGACATCTCAAAAGCTTATGATAATATTAGTTGGCAATTCATTTATAACATATTGCAGTTATTTGGTTTTAACTTGGGTTTCATTAGCCTTATTACAAATTTCATTGAAGGCTCTTTTTTCTCTATTATTATCAATGGTAATAGCTCTGGTTTTTTAAATCTTCTCATAGTTTAAGGTAGGGGGGCCCTATATCTCCTACTCTTTTTATTATTGTTGTTGATTATCTTTCTAGAAGACTTGCTAATCTATTTGAAAATCACCCAAATTTTTATTTTAAGACTAGGGGGGTTCCTTTATCTCACTTATATTTTGCTGATGATTCTATCATTTTTATGAAAGCTTCCCGTAATAAGATTAATATGCATAAGGATTTTTTTGATTGTTTTCAAACTGTTAGTGATCAATCCTTGAGCAATCATAAATGTTGTTTCTTTGTTTACAAAAAGTTGTATTTTTATTGTATCTCTGCTATTAAAGACCTTATTGGGTTTGTTCATGGCCAGTTATTAAGTTTCTTGGGATTCCTCTGTTTAAAGGTAGAAAAAAATCTTTTTTGTTTGATGATTTAATTAGCTCTATGTAGAAGAAACTTAAGTCTTAGGATTCTAATTTCATGAGCTTTTGGGGTAGGCTTGCTGTCATTAGAAGTGTCCTTTGTTCTCTCCCTGTCAATTCTTTCGAAACTTTGTTTCCTACTAAAATGGTGTGTAAAAGAATTGATAAAATCCTTAACAAGTTTTTTTGGAAAGGCACTAGTAGTAACACTAAAATTTCTTGGGCTTCCTGGGATTAGTTTTGTGGGGTTTTAAAAGAGGGCGGCTTTTGTTTCAAAAGCATGGCTGATCTGGCCCGTGCTTTTTCCTACAAATTATGGATTACTTTTCATGCTAAGTTGTCTTTGTGGGCTAAATTTATGTTTTCTTAATATTGTGTGGAGAAGCATCCTTCTACTTGTGCTTTTAATATTAGTGATTCTAAAGTTTGGCAAAGGATGTGCAAGGTTAAGTGGGAAGTGGAGCCTCATCTTTCTTGGGATCTAGGGGGTGGTAATATTTTCTTCTGGAAGTATCAATGGTTAAGTTCTTATTCTATTGACTCACTCATTAATTCCACTTCTACTACTACAATTAAGGTTAATTACTTTATTAATGATAATTGTTGGGATTTTGATAAGCTTGCTAATGTCCTTCTGGATTCTACTATTAAAAATTTCTCAGTCTTCCTCTTAACTTGGAGTTGAATGATGTGTTATTATGCAAGTTAGGTAGTGATGGTATTTTTAGATTAAAAGATACTTGGCATGACTTTAGTCCCAAGAATGCTGCCACGACCATTTTTTTAATGATCTAGCATAAAAGTATCCCTTCTACACTTGCTACTTTCATTTGGAGAATTTTACATAGATTTATTCCTTTGGATGACAATTTGATTAAAAGAGGTTTTGTTCTTCCATCTATGTGTCAATGTTGTTTTCATTTGGAAAGTATGCATTACGTTTTTGTTTTAGGGCCTTTGGATATTAAAACTTGGTATTATTTTGATGATATCTTCAAATTAAATATTTTTAATGCAAATATGTCTATTCATGCTCTTATTAATGCTTGGTTTATTAATTGTAAAGGCCACATTAGAAATGTTACCCCTTTCCCTTATTTTATGGTTTCTTTGGTTGGGAAGGAACAATTCTCTTTCTAATGGCATTAGAATGGATTCTTTGAGGGTTATTAAGAATGTGAAAGAGAAATTGCTTAGTTTGGTTTCTATTAAACTATTGTATATTAAAGGTTTAAAAAATTGTTTTGATGCTGCTACTTACGTATCAGGATGGATGCCACTTTACTACTGTCTTTTCCTAATGGAGGCCACCCTATTTTTGTTTTGGTGGTTCTCATCTATTAATGTTGTGGGTTTTTTGGGCTGAGCAAGGATTGTAAGCTCTTTTTGATGGGTTCCTTCTTGTTGCTCTCCTGCCTCGTGTTCTGGTGGGGAAGGAGTCTTATGGTTGTGGGGGTCTTGGCTTTTTAAATTTCTAGATTTGATCGCTGTCTGGCTGGCTGGATGATTGTTTTTAGCAAAAGCATTATTGGGGGGAAGTTTTTATTCTGTTTACTAGCAGTAATCTTTTTGGTGGTTTAGTTCTTCACTATAGTGATTTTTGGGTGTTTGATGAGTTCTGGTTTGGGCTTCTAGGTGTGTTATATTGGACTTCCTTAGCATGTTGTAGTGTTTGGTTCTCTGATGCTGTGTTAGCTGGGGCTTTACTGTTGTGAGGCTGGTTATTCTCTGGAGGTTGTTTTGGTTTTTTTTTGGATTAATTCTGCATTGGGAGGTTACCCTTTGGGTGGTGTTGTCTAGCTATACCTCTATGCTGGGACCTTTGGGTTGGATGGAGTGGCATCAAGTTTCTCCCTGTGATGTTTATGTGATTCATTCATTCATGAGCTCTTCTTGCCTGATTCCCTCTAGCATTATTTATTTCTCCTTTATTCTGGTTACTATTTTTAGGTCCACACTATTATTTTTTGGTGTTTATTGGGCACTCTGATTATCTGTTGTTCTTTGTGGTTATCCTATTGTTGCATCAACCTGTGGCTTTTGTTCTTTGTGGTGTTGGGTTTTTGGAGGCTTGTTGCTTGTCAGATTTTGGTTTCAATGAATTACTTCAAAAAAGGTTCTCCTAATGTTCTTGGAGGTTTGATTTTGTGGTTGTGGTTGGCTATTATTATCAAGGATCATCTGGTTTTGGCTTTTTGGTTGGGGATGATTTGTCTTGATTTTCTTCTTGCTACTTGTCATGGGATTATTGATATGATCCTTATATTGTATTGTATGTTTCTCAATTGGTGGCTTATGAGACATTATTTCCCTGGATCGGGCTATCTTACTCTTGGTGGTAAATTGGAATTTCATTGGTGCTATAACTCTTTTCAATACTATTTTTATTGTTGTTTTTGATTTTCTATCTTTTACTTTCTTTTGCAGAGAGCTTTCACAGCACCTGTTCATGCTATTGAGCTGGTCAGGAGGACTCTGGAGCTGAATACTATTTTTTATACCTCTATGTTTTTTTGGGTGCTTTCTCATATGCACCATAGAATGTACCTAGTTCTTTTTGTAATTTTGTTTAGTTGGGAACTTGAGATCGTAAGCTTTTTTTCTTTTAATTTTGTAGCTTTTCTTAGAAGTAGTGAGCTTGAGTCCCCTTTAAGGACCATGTAATCAGTTTTTTATATTAACGCGTAGGCCCTCTGTGGGTTTACTAAAAAAAAAAAAAGAGGAGTAAAAGTTATTTCAAATGTCACTTAGATAGTACAAATGCAGTCTCCACACTCCTTTCTCCTCCAAATGTAAGTTTTCTTATAAGAGATGAGCTAATAATTCTTAAATATAGAATCTTATTCTCACTTGGCCTCCCTTGAATTTTACTCTAAGGGAACACTACTGTCTGGATTGAACTATAAAGAAAAATGATATAACAATGATAAAACTGATAAAACTATTTGAAGAACTATTTATACTAAGTAAAAAAAAACCTAAGACACCACAAAACTTAAAATGGTGGCCCCACAATGTTATCAAATGAACTAGTGCCTCAAGACTGTTGGGCTTACTATGTAGTTGTGCTGCATTAATTTGATCATCTAGTAGCTGAACTAATGTGTTACTTGGCTGATATAGTGTAGCTCAATCTTTCTTCAACCGCTTCACCGTAACACTGCAAAAGTTGAGCATCATGGTTCTTGAATGTGTAATTTGGCACTATGACATTATAATTATTGGTGCTTAATTTCATGAAATTAAGGTGTGGTAGTGTTAATTTTTGGTTCTATAGCTTTTTGAAGCACTACATTACTAACCATGGATAAGTTATAAGTGTAAATGGTGAGTTATTTTATCTGTTACATTTTTAGTGAAAATGTGTTATTTAGTTACATTGTGTAGAAAAGTATAGAAAAAGACAAAATTCTAAGTATCATCTAGTGTCGCTGCATCTAACCAAAAAATGTCGCAGCGCCCTTAATGTCACCACATTAGCCACAAATTATTGACCTGTCATATCCAACTTATATTTCAGATATCACTATAATGATAAAAGAGTCATCTTCATAGAGCCCAACTTTCTATCTTCAAGTACCACAACATCACAATATATTATGCCTTGGAGCCCAAATTACCATTCTAGCACTTTAACAATTGAAAGTTAGCAACATCATAGTGTGGCAATTATAACTGTCGAAGCTCACGACCTATTATTGAAAGAATGCAACTTTTCACTAAGTAATTGATCCACATCAAAAAGCATCACGATGGAGCAAAAATATTAGCTCAGTGGCTATAATTCATTTTTTTGTCTTAGTTGCCCCAACCTTTCTAGAGCTATAGTGCTTGTTGCCTAATATGTGCTTTTTTATAAATAATGGATGTGTTAAGTTTCTAGGGGAGTTTAGTCACTTATTTAATTTCAAAACATTTCAGAGTAGTTATTTAACTCTCTCCTAGGGTAACTACTAGAAGAATTTAGGAAAGTATTTGATATAATTATTAGAGTTTTATTCAATATTAGTTAGAGAAACTCTATACATTATAGATGAAGGAGAGTAAAGGGGATTCATTGAACCTTCTTGGTGATGTCATTCTCTTATATTTTATTTCTTCTATGATTTCAATGGGAATGAGCTTGCTTATGTTTTCTTTTATGACTTGATAATTCTTTAGTTTTAGTTTGATGATGTAGATGACATATTAAGTACTAATGAAAATTCTTGTGCTCTAAAGTTAAAGATGTTTTCAATATTATCAAGCTCTTTATTTAATCTCAAATGTTTAGTTAAAATCTAGTGTGATGTATAGCCTTGATAGAGGAATAAAAGAACTTCCAAGAATATTGGAGTAGTGTGTTTTCTTATTTAGATATATGACATAAAACATGCTAGGTTCTTAAATAGATGACATAACTGTAGGAGGTCAGTAGATATCCTTTTCACCAATACAAGCTTGATAGAGCTCTAAAGATGTATATGCTCTGAATCACATCACAATTAGTAATTTTATTTGATAAGATATGCAATTTACATTCATCAATCAAAAACACATTATTAAAATATTGTGTATAATATTTTTTATCATTTTTATGTAGTGATTGAATCTTTGCAAACATTTTTATTGAAGTAAAATAATTTTGCAATTAGATGGAGTAAACAATAGTAGTTGACCGCTGGAATGCATACTTCCTCATGGATTTGATACTATACTCTATCACAGTATTACTTTATTTGGAACATATACTTACATATATTAAATGGGGTTTGTTAATTTATTTGTCACATATACAAAAAGTAGCATCAACCTTCGTTATAGGCCAAACAAAAATCAAATAATCCAAAGGCCTTGAAGCAACATAGTCCACATTATCCAAAAAATCCAAATTTAGGATGGGAGACTCAATAGGATAAGCAATATAATTAGTCATACAAGCATCAGTTCCAAAAATAGCCACCTCAGACTAATTATTAGCAAAAGAACCAGGCATAAGCATAACAACAACTCATGGCAAAACATCCTCCTCACTAGGACCAATAACAACCCCATCAACCTCCACCCAAGAATCAGATACCCCACTAATATCTCCATTAATAAGAATCCTATTAATATGCAAATCTGCGTAATTTGTAACAGCAATAATAAAATTTTTTGAAACACAAGAAGCCTTTCCAACTGTTGTAAGTTGCTTTAAAAACTATGACATAAAACTTATTACAATCCCCCATAGCATGGAAAATATAATTACAACTAAAACAAAAAAGGATATCAATAAGCTAAATTTTCCCATACTTTTTAGGTTCAAGACAAACTTTGTCCAGATATGTTTTTGTAATGTCAAGCTCAACCAAAACCCGCACAATAGATGGTTGAGATCCAATGGAGGTGGCATTGTCAACCTTTAAAGGAGGCCCAAATAGGAACCAAGGTCATGGAGGATACATGGAGAGAATAGTGAGATCTTATATTAGGAAATGAGATTTAAATGGGAATACCCAACAATTTAACACCAATATCAACTAAGGGTTACTATTTGGTTAACTTCATATAGCAATTATTAACAAAATAAGATCTATGAGCAAACACTCTACAATAATAAAAATCTTTCATCAACTTAATCAAAATATGTAATTTGTTGAGCAAAGACATGGAAAAGTCAGCATTAAGCTTAAGGCCAGGAATAGCTAGAGGAGGGCGAGACTAGATAGCCAACCAAACAAGAACAACAAAATTTAAAGTAACAATACAAATGATGAGGACTTCCCTGAGAGTAGTAAATGCGATAGATTGCTAGCAGGAGAAATAACAACCTAGTAGGGAGTCATGGGAGATGAAGTCGTAGAAGCTATATGCAACAAAACTCCCTAGAAACCTACCAATTACTAGGGCAAAGACCTAGCGAAGCGAGAAAGTATTAGGGCAGAGAGCTAGTGAGTAAAACTTGATGGAACACATGAAGAAAAAATCTTAGCATCACACTATAAAATGCTAATATCTTTAAGTCATATGTCATATTTAGGGAAAATTTAAAATGTTTTGGAGTTGATTTATAATTAAAATAACAAAATACCCCAAATTAAATATTTAAATAAAGCCATTAAGTCACCATAATTTTATAATTCATTACTAATTATAGAAAACTCCATATTCAATAAACTCTAAAGCAGTGGACTCATCTATAGATATAGTATTTATTAAAAATATAAAAACTCTAGAATTCACTATAAATAAAAAAGCTAATATTTGGATCAAACTTAGTTTATCAAATACATCAAACTTGCAAAATTCAAAAATACTTATAGAAAAATCTAAATAAAGAATTCAAAGACATTACAATCATCTTTCGGTCAAGTATTTATGAAAAATATAAAAGTTCTAGAAACCAATGTAAACCAAAAAGTTAAGAAATATATCCTATATTAAATATTAAAATATTCATGATATGAAAAATTAATAAATCATTAAAACTTACTAAATAATTAATATAATGAAATCAATAATTAAATAATATTAAATAAATAACCAACATTCTTGTCATTAAAGTTTTTAGGTTGGACTACCTCGAGCTATGGGGCTATGTGTCCTGAAGAGATTCTCGGTCCTCATCCTTGTTATAACAATAACACAAGAAAATTTGATACATAAGCACTAAACTATATACTTAAATAAATCAATAAAGAATAAATTACATTGAAATAAATTTTTTAATAAAAGTATGTAATATTTATAGCTTCAATAGCTTTATGCTTGCTTCATTGTAGGAGGGAAAAGTTGTATTGACTTTGGTAGCTTAATGGACTAAAAAAGTTAATTTAAATAAAGGACTATATACTATCTATCTACCCTAATTTTGGAGAATTGGTAGCATTACAAATATGATCCTACGACTTACTGATTAATTGTATATAATATTTAGAAGTTTATTGAATGTTATATTCTCTAAAATCTAAAGATAAATATTTCCAACAATCAAAATATCTTTAAAAAATTAAACCTCAAAATAACTAAAAATTAATCTCCAACCATCTTTGTAAACCTTAAACAAATAAATTCATTTAAAGATAATTTTAAACTAAAAAAATCAAGGAACTATTCATGCCAGACAACCTTTCTACAGAAACTTAGATAGTTTGCTAAGACAACAAGCTCTAGTCTAGGCAAGGCAAATGGTTTGATATGCATTCAAGGTGATTTTCTTGGACAGTACCTCATATATATTAATTTATTTTTGGCAATCTAGATGTCATAAATTTTAATTTCTTGTTGGTGCACTTAGGCTTTTTAAGGACGACATTAGAAGTATTAGCTTTTACACAATAGCTTCATACTTTCATATGCTTTTATATGATTTTATATTACCTTAAAAATTAAGCAAGATTCAATGTAGAATTTACCTATTAATCATGTATATAGTAAAGACATTATTAAAGTAAAATATATATAGATTAAGTTGTATAGCATCTTGAATTATAAAATATTTAAATATATTTACTTATTCATATACAAAAGAGTCTTCAAAAGTTGATATCCTTTCCTTTGGTGGATACTCCTTTGGAATTAAATAGCAGACCTAGAGCTTGAAGGCCATTCAAAAGCATTTTTGAATCAATATATGGTAGGATTAGAAATAGAGGTTTGTTGTGATGATGTGTAGCTACCTTTCTTTTCTTTAGAGTTTGAGGCTATTATAAATTATAAAATCAATGAATAAATAAATTACTTTTCACATTCAATCTTTCATTTATTACATTAATATGGGTGATAGTTTAAATTAGTGGGTAGAAATTCTTATAGGTTTCTTTTGGTGTATATGTTCTAGACTTTGTAGGAATATGTATACTAATTCTAGGATGATAAGATATAGAGTATCATAAAACTAACACCTTTTCCCAACCATGCATACATGTGAGTATTTAATTTCTATAATGAATTATAATCCAAACTTTTATGCCCATTGTGAGCAAGGTAGCGAGTTCATCATTACACTCGGACGATGTTATGCTATTACTTTGGTATAAGGTCATTATGCTACCAAATATTCTAAGAAATTTTATAAGTTAGAAAATTTATTTAGATGAATTAAATAAGATAAAATTTAGAGTTCTTATTGAGTTTTTCCACTAGTATCATTTGAAATTAAAGTTAAAATTACTTATCTTGAGTCATAAATTTTATAGTCTAGCTCATCTTTTGATCTCTTACGATAGAGCTTAGGAAATCATGCATTACATAGAAGGTGATTGATTGAGCATTAGGATTATTATCTATCAACACACTCCAAGTATGTGTAAGTCTAGATTTTTAAACATCTCTTAAGTTTTTGCACATTTCTATTCAATTCTATGAAAATTTTTAAAAAGCTTAATTTTAAATTTTGAGGATAACTAATGAATTTATAATATAAAGCTTATCAATCATATAATCTTGGATCAAATATTTCCTTAGATTCAAATATCTTTGAAAATCTTTATTCTTCATATTAATGAAGAGTATTCTCTTAGGAGATATAATTAACTATAGGGGCATGTCCCTATAGGGAGTCTACAACCCAAAATAAAATAAACCCAATCTTAGTTTCTTTCTAAGGTGATTTGGGTTGTCGAGTGAACTTTTGAATTGTATAAAAATCTATGGCACTATCACCCCTAAACAATGCTTAAGTTTTCACTATCATAAAAAATATAACAAACCACACTTAATATATTTAAGTTTATGTGTCAAATCAAGTGATAAAGTGATAAAGTAGAGTGTCAAACTCACGATTAAGTTTTCTTACTTGTATTAAATTACTACTATTTACTTTAATTGAAATAGTTATCCTACTTAAATAAAAAAGATATTTATGGAGATTCTATCACTAAATAAAATAGTAAAATTATTGGATACAATGTTTAATAAAAGTGTTTCGGATTGATGAGTGCAAATTTAATATCTTTCATAATTAGACTCTTAATTATCGATGTGATTCAGACCTAATGCATCCCTAGATCCCTATTGAGCTACTAGGGGTGAAAGGATATCTACAAACCACTTAAAGTCATAGTATCTCCTTAAAAATCTAGAATATTTTATATCCTATATCAAGACATGCGAACATCCTATCTCAATATTCCTGGTTGTTCTTGCATCCCTCTATCAAGGCTATACATCACACTATATTTTAACAATATATATGGACACTAAGTGTATTGAATTAAGAATAATATAGTATTGAAAACATCATTTAATAATTATAAAATAATAGTCTTCACTAGTACTCAACTTGCATTTTATATCATCAATCCAAAATAAGAGAATTAGCTAGACGTAAGATAAATAACTTGTAAAATCTTTTTCATTATACTTATGGAAGAATGAACATATAAGAGAGTGATATCAACGAGACTATCTCCTCTACTTTCCTTCTCCCTTAAACTATAGAGTTACTTCAAGAAATATATTCTAAACACTCCAAGTGATTGTATCTTGTATATCCCTACCCTCACATAAATTTTACTCTAAGAGAGAATAAGAGAAGTGCTAAAAAAGAAGTATTGAATTTTACTCAAGTTATTAAACTCTCTTACAAACATAACATCATAAATATTTATATGAAAACATAAAAATTCATGTGGCACAATTTTGATTGACAGAGTTGTGTTGTGGCACCATTAAAGTGAACTAACACCTCGATGCTAAGATCATAGCTCCTACATAGTGTGTTCTGATGTTGATCCATTACATAGTAAATAGTCACATCTCTTCATAGAGATAACATGGTCCTTGAAAGTTATAACTACAATTTTATAGTGCTTTCGAGCGTTGTGGTGTTTTAGTGGCCAAAATCATGCCAAGATGTGATAAATTATTGTACCTAGAATTTGTAAATAAAGAACCCATTACTACAAAGTTGACTTTTTGACATCACGATGTTGGTAATGCTATGGTGCTGGTTATGTTACCTTCATAGAAGTTGTAAATAGAGAACTCAGTGCGGTACTATTCTATTTGTGGTTCCTCGGCAATATTGAAGGGGGTGCTACAGTGCTTTTTAATCAAATGTTATGACACTATAAACTCCTTATAGTTTCTGCTATTTTTAGTTTTTCCTACATAAAAATAACTAAAAATATATATTTATACCTAGAACAAAATATGTAAAACACTACATAGATTACATTTATCATAAGTTAGGGGAACGATTTGTGTAATATAGACGTAAGCTTTAAACATTGGATTAATTACATTATTAAAATAATAGTTGAATGTTTCCTTTATCCATTCATACTCATGAATATTTCCTATGCAATCATGAATGGAAAGTTCCTCTTCTCAAATTTATAATAAAATATTAGTTTATCCTTTTTTTTAAGAAGATGTAAATTTCATTAATTGAAAACAAAGCTATTACAAACAAGAACTGAAATAAACTAATGTCAATCCTTTCAAAACATAGCGAGAGGAAGACTTATTAAAAAGATAATTAAGCAAAAGAAGAATATTTGAAAGATATGAAATGTCATAAATAAAATAAGATACTCTACTTCTTATTTTAAACCAATTAGGTTAGAGGAGATACAAAAAATAAAATAACCAAAAAGGTTTATTAGCATTCCAAAATTCTCGATTAAGTAAAAAATAAAGAATAGAAAGATTCTTAAATTTCATTATTCTATCACCATCTTTCAAATACTCACTAATGTTTAACTTAAAACTTAAATAAAAATAAAAATAACAACTAATAAAAGAAAAAAGCATAAAATGTAAGCAAGATACTTCTGGCTTTGAAGAACACTAGATGTTCACAAACTCCACCATCTTCATACAAACAATGCCTTGATTTTCAATACACCAATTAATATGCTCCATAGTCTTATAAAGTAAAAACTTCCTTTTAAAGAATACACCATCAATGGATTGAATTATCATATCAGTCTGTAGATATACAATATCCTCTGAGACTTTCTCTCATTTGTCATCACACTTCATAAGCTTATTTAAGAGATAAATGGTGAAGTGCCACCATCACTTTCACCAAGAATTCTCGATTTCCTACCTCTAAGGCTGCCTTCAATTGACCCCAAAGAATTCAAATCTTTATTTAACTTCTTCTAATGATGAATAGATTTAGATGGCAAATGAAATTTTCCATCCTCAATCAAGCATTCCTTATCATTCATATTATCTTTAACAGCCAAAGATTCAGCCACAACATAATTTAAATTTTCATAATATGAAACACTTTTAGCATTATCTTCAACAAGCACACCAACAAGATCTTCTCCAACATTGCCTTCTTTGACAACTTCAACATTTTCAATCTCAAAGATCTCAGTTTGATGAATAGATATATCAAGTCATTTCGCCACAACATTATTGTTTCTAGATTTTTCAACGATCACTCCGTCTTCTGTTAGGTCAACATCAGAATTATTTTGTAATTTTGAAACATGAATTATAACTTCCAAAACAATTCCTTGAATATTTGTATCTCTAGCATGCAAATTGACCTACTCAACTTGGACAGGAATACTAAATTTATCCTCCCTTTTTTTGATAAAAATGCTAATTGTATTAATGAAGGAAAAAGTTATTACAATCTACTATATGATAGAAAGCCTTTCACAATACTCCATTAACAATTTGAGAAACAAAGAAGGCACCTTATTGCTACTCAAGCATTCCCAAAAAAAATCACCCTCTAAAGCTTTGTTAGCACAAAAATTAGCTAACTTATAACAATTTATATTTGCAAAATGAAATAAAACCTTACCAAAGCCATCCAAGAATGAAAGATCTTCAACTTCTTCATTTAGACCATTTTGATTACCTTTTTCCATCGATTTTTGTAAATAATTAATGAAATTTAGATTATCCCCTTCAATAATAATTCCTTTTGCATCCAACATCCACTCCATAATGATTTTCTTTAATGAACGAAAGGCAATAAAGTCCAATAAACCAATATCCCAATGTATGCAACTGAATCCAAAAGCTAGCAAGAATCTTCCTTTTGAATCTCTAAAAGCTCCACCGATCCCACCATTGTTAGACCTTGTTAAAGAAGCATCAATGTTTACCTTAATCCATCCTGGGGGTGGAGGGTGCCAATGAGAAAATAGCTGATCCAACTATTTAGCACCCTAGTGGTCCACGAACAGATTAATGTTTGAATTTGATGCAAAACTTATAGTATTAGAAGATATATAGTTTAAACTCTATTCTTGTTTACCATGCTTGACCAAATTTCTACTTTTCCAAGGCAAATAAACCATTGAGCAATATAACTTTACAATGAACTGATTATCCATAGCTAGCCGTTCCAATTTGATTTTGCATTCTCTGGTTGAAGAAAATGCTGGAACAGAAAAACCCCATCTTTTTAACATATCTATAACTTGATGTAGTTTCAAGCAATGCGGCTTTACATGTTCAAAATTTTCCTCTCCATTACATACTCTAGGACATAAATCATGCCCCAATAGCCTTCGATACATCAAAAAGCCATTAGTAGGGTTTGCATTATTGAAAAGCCTCCACCAGAAGCATTCTACTCTAGAATTTAGATGAAGTTTTTTTAACCAGCTGCCATAATCCACCTCCATGAACTCCTTATCATTAGAATAAGAGGCCAACGCCGTGATACCTTTACTTGAGAATTTATGCCTCAATTCTAAGGAATCCTCTCTTAGATCAGGATAAATTTGGATTTGAAGAATAACCTCCACAAGTTGTTCTCCAAAGAAATTTTTAAGAAGTTCCTTATTCCAATGACTGTCAATTATAAAGGACTCAAGTGAAGGAAAATCAAAGTTCCCCACAACTATTAAGGTTGGCCATCTATCTAACCATTTATCTAGAATCCATACATCTTTCATAATGTTAATAGATTTACCTAAAGAAATCTTCCATTTTGTAATTGGATGAAGGAATTGAGCTCCATTAGATAAAATCTTCAAAGTTGTTGATCTATTGCCTTTACTGAAATCTTCCCTAAAATTAGCTCCATATTTTTCCATTAAAGCCTTATTCAGCAATGAATCTTCTTTATTTAAAAGCTCCAGGCAAATTTTGCCCTTAGAGGACAAGCAATAGACACCACCTAATGCACTCCTTGGCCTCCTTCCTTCCACTTTTTGCGTAAATTCTCCCAAGACATATAGTGTAAACCGTGGATTCCTCCTTGCTTATCCCAAATAAAGGTTCTACAGGCCTTGTATAGCTCTTTTAGAATACTCATTGGAATAAATGAGTGAGCAGCCACAAAAATAGGTAATGAGACCATTACCGATTTAACCAGCACTAATCTACCAGCTAAAAAATCATTTGCTTACCCCAAACATTAAGTTTAGTAGCAGTTTTCTCTAGGATAGAATTGAAATATGATGCCACCCGTCTTCTCAATGCCATTTAATCCCAAGATAGTTTAACTCATTCACTATTTTGTAGCCCCATAACTTTGATATTGCCTTCCTTCTTCTCCTTTTTACTGACTTCCCGAACATAATAATAGACTTTTCCTCATTAACACATTGTCAAGTTTGGCTACTAAAAGCCGCTATAATTCTTTTGAATTTCTTCATACATTTAATATTTTCTTTAGAGAATAAGAGGATATCATCATCATACAATAAGTGTGAGATTCTAGGAGCATTTGCAATAAAATTTATTCCCAAATTCCTTCCTCTATGAGAAAAATCATTTGTCAAAATTTGAGAGCAAAGTATAAACAAATAAGGATAGAGTGGGCAACCCTATCTAAACCCACTTTTAGCTTTGATCCCCTCTGAAATTTTACCATTGATCATAATAAAAAATTATGTATTTTCCATGCATTCCATAAGGAGATTAGAAAATTTAATTGGAAATACAAAACGATCCAATACCAATCTCACATTTCCCATGCCATAATATCTTAGGCTTGCTCCATTTCTAGCTTGATAGCCACCAAACCTTTCCTTGATTTCGAATATCTTAGTTTGTTAAAACGTTCTTGAGCTAACAAAACATGTGTAGATTGAGATCTACCTCTGATAAAAGCTATTTGAACTTCTAAAATAAGCTTGTTAATAACCTTTAAGAGCCTATTCATCAACATTTTGGCAATAATTTTGTATAAGGAATCACAAAGACTGATTGGACGGAAGCTTGCTGGAATAACCATATTCAACATTTTAGGAATAAGAACCACCAGCGATTCTTTAAATTTCAAACAAAGCTTCAATGTCTAAAAAAATTGCTGCACCACAAGCCAAACTTCATTACCTATTATGCTCCAATAGTTTTTAAAAAATGAATAGGTAATGCCATCTAATCTTGGAGATACATTATTACCGCAGTTTTTAATAGCCAATTCTAGTTCTGGGAAAGTGAGTTCAGCCTAAAGAAGCCTATAATCTGATTCAAATAAAAAGTTCAAAACTTGCGGCCATTGATCCAAGCAGCAGTTTCTTTTCTTCCATTTTTACCTGAAGAAATTCATCATAACTTCTTCAATTTCAGCTTGCTCCTCTACCAATACCCCTTCCTCATTTCTCAGTTGGCGAATTGCATTTCCCATTCTTCTTTCATTAGCAAAGGAGTCAAAAAATTCTGAATTCATGTCATTCTTCTGAATCCACCTCACCTTAGATGTTTGTCTCCACCATGTGTTTACTCTTGCCATTGTCATATTGAATTCATTAGTTTTGGATCTTAACAACATCATCTTTTCACTGGATAGTCCTTGGCCATTCAATTCTTCAAGCTGAATATTAGAGATCTCCTTCTTAAATGATTCTTTTAGTTCCATGAAATTCTTAATCTTTGATTTGCTCCAGTAATGCAGGGCTCTCAAAATCCTTTTGCACTTAACATTAATAACATTCATTGCATAACCTTTAACTGGTTTGTTCCAAGTCTTTAGAAAAATGGCTTTTAAAGTTGGGAATGAAGCCCAAACATCTTCATATCTAAGAAATCTACTTTGATGTAATTTTTCATTGAAATTCTGAGAATTAAAGGTCACTAATCAGATGCGAGCCTTGTCAAATATCTAACTGCAGCATTGTGTACCTCATTCAAGGCTTTAGTGTTCAAGAGACACCTATCAAGCATTTCCAGAATACGAGTATTCCCAGTTTTGTTGTTGCACCATGTAAATTTTGGCCCCACCAAGCCAACATCATGAAGATCCATCCTTGACATGAAAGATTTCATCTCTTGTGGTCCTTGTGAAAATGAGAACTTCTTCCCACCCCTCTTTTCTTCTCGGGCTAATATACAAATTAAATCTCCTCCCACTACTAGAGGGATTTCTTTATCGCCATATACTTCTAATTGTTCCCACAACCTCCTCCTCATGTGTAAGTATTTGTTGCCATACACCGTCGAGACCATCCAAGATCCATCATTGAAGATATTAAGCTTCCCATTAACACATTGGGGAGAAGCATCCACAAGAGAAAAATTAGCCAAATTAGGTTTCCAAAAAACTATAATTCCTCCTGAACCACCATCAGAAGGATATAAGAAAAAATCCCAGTCTTCGCCCAACAACTTATTAATCTCAAATCTCTCAAAAGAAGAGATTTTAGTTTCTACCACACCAACAAAAAATACATCCCAAGAGTTCACAAATTCTTTAAAATAAAGAGAGGCCTCCCTCTTATTAGCCCACCTAAAATTCCAAAAAGCTAATGAAGTCATTTGAATAAAGAGGTGGGAGGGTCCCCACCCCTTCCTTTAATTAATACCATATTTTTTTCCGGGATGAATTGTTCAAGGGCCCATGGTGTTTTAGTTCTTTCAAGAGTTTCAATTTTTGTGATCCAGGAATAGTATTCTCCAAGCACATATTTCCCATGTATTTGGGAACATCTTCAATCTTGCTATCAATGTTTGAAGGAGCCACAATCTCTTCACTACTAACTCCATCATCTTTACTAACTTCTCCCTCTTCTAGCTCTAGTTCAGCTAGGACAGACAATTCAATTTTCTTAACTAAACTATTTTCTTCGATCTCTAACTCCAGCAATTTAAACATGTTCTCTTGGACTGGAGTCAGTATTGGAAGAAGCCTTCTTTACCATTTAATAAACAGAACTCCTTGCAAGATCTTCATAATCCCCAATAGCATTTGCTTTACTCTTTAGATTCCCAGCTTTAGTTATTGCATTTGCTGTAGCCTCTGTACCTTCTTCTATCATTTGTAATTCTGAAATAGTTTTCTATTATGTCAAGATTTTTTTAACAACCCATCCATCCTTCAGACCTTTATTCATCTCTACATTCTTCTTTTAATAAGGAGAACTCACCCTCCTACCTCCTTTATTATTAACATGAATCCATGGTCCATATTTTGTATCTTCTATAGGATAACTGAACCTTTATAATCCTACACTTCCTTCTTTAGAAATTGGATCAGAAGAATTATTAATATAACTTTCCTTCTCATTTGCTGAGATGACCTATTCTTCTATAATTGTAACAAAAGGTTGAGATTTTTCATACTCAACATTTTGGAAGAACCCATCAAGCCCATCCACCCAAACACCCATAGGCAATTGCTTGTCTAGTTCAAACCCAGACTCTTGCAAACTCCCTTCTTCTCCATTGGAACGTATCACCATCGATTAACATAGGGGAACCAATTAATGAAGCAATCTTGGCAACATTAATTTCATCCCAACAATAGAGTGGAAGATTCGGCAATCTTACCCATATATGGGAAGTTAGACCCTTCAGAGATGTTGTTGAAAATTTAGAATTCCATTTGTCTAATCCAATAATATGTCCATTTACAAACCATGGCCCTCTTGAAATAGCATTTTCCATAGCCTCTTGTGAGAAAAAAGAACACAACATCCACCTTGAGCCAAGGATAGTCAGATGGAATTTCCTGAATTGTGACCATTGACGTCTCAATTCCACAGCTATTACTTGCACTGGAATTACTTTACCAAAAACTTTCACCATAATTGATTTATGGAGTTTCTCAGAATTCTCAATCATCTTTGGTTCAAACAACTTAATTGCTTTGCCATCTTCAGATAAGAGTGATTCTCCTTTTAGCATATCCACCATGATATAATGATGTTTAGTCCATGGATTATGCCCAGTTTCAATCGGGACAGACTTCAAACCTTCAATTTTTATTTGGACATTCTCACGAACATGCAATGTGCTTGTACCCATATTCTGGAATGAAGGGTCTCCCTTTGATAAATTAGCAATATTCCCAAACCTATTAATGAAAATCTTCATTCCAGGTGATGAAGAATCGACATCATTTAATTTAAACTTCACAATTGATGAAAGCGTTTCAACATTTATATCCATTACCACTTGCTTGCCTTTACCAGTGACTGGAGATGAAACTTTTATCTGATCTACTCCAAGTTCTCTGAACACCAACGGTCCATTGAAACAAAATTTTATATTACTTCCATAATCCGAATTAGATGATTCTTACTATGGGATAGATTTATCACAATTTAGATCGGCCATAATCCGACCACCTGAGATGGTAGTCGCCTGGTCAATCATACCCTCCGACAAAACTGCCAATCCAATAGGAATTCAAATTTTTGAAACTTTCTATCTCAAGAAAATGGGTCTTTCTCTCTCTAGAAAATGGGTCTTTTAATTTAGGGAATACTAAATTTATCCTTAGGGATGGTATAAAGTAAACCTTTGCCAGTTTGATTAATGAAACCCAAAATATAAATTTAACGTAAATCTAGTGTGAAATATTGTGTTTTGGATGTTAAATTTGTGCACATATTTTTCTAACGACTTCATTAGGGATAGATTTCTCTCACCATATTTAATGAAAATTAAATTTTTTTAATTACATATTTAATTAATTAAATATTCAGGGTATAAGATTTAATATAAATCCAAGCTTTAGATTATAACTTCTAAAGCTATTTCAATCATTTGTTTAAATTCATTTCAATGACGTCTCTATCTAAATCTTAATTCAAATCATGTTGATACATTCTTCCATTATCCACACTTGAGTGTCTTTGAACAAGGTTTTCAAATCGATGTTGTGGTTGTTTCTTCCTGAGTTAAACTGGCTTGTCTTTTTTTTCTGGTGTTCCTACTAAGGATTTATTCCTGTATTTATTATGGGTGGGACGAGTTCCTTCATTGGATTATCTATTTCCTTACCTGCACCAGATTCTTCTTGGTCGCTTCATTTTTGAGGACCAGTCCCTTTACTTTTATGATTAACTAGATATTTCTACTACATCTAGCCTTTTTATCCTTTTTTTAGTTATTGTATGTTGTTTGGTATCTTCTATTTAACATCTCTCTTTATATTATCTTTAGTGAGTGGGAATTGAGCTAAAATGGTCATTTATTATTTTCTATTACTTGTGGCATCATCCTTTAGTTATGGAGAGGCTGGTTATTTTTCATGTCCATTACTTTAATGTTTATTACTTGTTACTAGATTTTTTGGGTAGGCAATTATTCGGGTTTTACTGGCTTCTCTTCTGGGGTGGCTTCCATGACTTATGTTTGGTTATTGTGGTGTTGTCCATTTTGCTTTAATGTTTACTTGTACCTTAATCCTTTTTACTTTGATGATATCTTTTTAATTAAGCTATATTGGGGATGGTAATTGGTATAACAAGGTTTTTTTCTATTTTTAATTTTTTTGTACTTATTCCTAATCTATTATACATTACTTTTTTGTGCTTTGTCTTTTTTTGTTTCATTTTAATTTTGGCAAGTGTATTACTAACTCAGATCTCCTAATGCCTTTGGTCTTTTTTGAAAGGATGTTGATCAAAGTTCATCAGTTATTCCTTTCTATTTTTTTTATTGGCCTCTTGCCGCCCTAGATTGTACCTAGGTATTTGTGTTCTTTTGCTTAGTAGGTCTTTGAGATTGTAGGTTTTATTTTGACTTATTTTTTGGCTCGTTTAAGTAGTAGTAAGCTGAAGGGCCCTTTAAGGACCTTGTAGTTTATTATTCATCAATGCGTAGGCCCCACTGTGGGTTTTCCAAAAAAAAATAAAAAAAAATAAATCATTAATCCATATGGCTCTAAGTTTTCAAATATTTAAAATTAGGTCATTTCAAATCTATATTAAAATTTACATAATTATTTGAGTTCATTTTGTAGATTAAAAAACAAACCCTAATCCTATTTATAAATAAACCTTTAATCAATATGCCTTATTGATTTTGTTAATCAAATTAAAAAATAATAATTATCAATATCCCTAACTTATAATATTCCATAGGTGTTGTAAGTTTAATTTGATTGCTATTAAGTTTATCAACTATAGTATTGTTAATTCTGTCAGTTATATTATATCCAATTTTCTTTATTTGTTCTTTAATTACCTTTCCATTCTTACATTATAATTCAATGGTGCATACTTTATATTTTTTAGATATTTTTATTCAATGCATTCGGTTGCAAGTCTACTATTTTTTACATGAAATTTTGTTGAATGCAAATTATTTGATATTTCTTTTTTGGGTGCAAGCTCGTGGCCGCCCTAAAATATGAAAGTTCGTTAGGGATGTTAAGCCCTATAGAACATGCCCAAGGCTAACCAAGAGGGGTGAATTGGTATTTAAAAAAAATCTTTGGGCAAAGCACAAATACAAACCAAATCACCATAAAGAAATAACGTGCGGAAGAAATAAATGCGGAAGCAGTAAAAACAAGAACACAAAGGTTTATAGTGGTTCGATCAACTCGACCTACGTCCACTCCCCGGAGGCGCCCTCCGTATATTGCACTACAATCGTGACTCTCTTTAGCCCCCATAGCTAGGCGGAGAAGCCTTTACAAACACCTCTTTTTGCCACACCTGGCAAGGCAGAGAACCTTCTTCCTTTTGCTTCCTCTTGAAGTAAGAAGAGAACCTCGATCGCTTGCTAGAACTTATCTCTCCCAACCCTTCCAATGACAAGAGACTCTATGGAAGAAGAAGTGGAGCAATGCTTGGAGCAACCCTTGTAAATCCCCTGAAAAGCTCCCCCTCACAAGATCCTCTCTCTCTCTCCCTCTCTCTCTCTCTTCTTTAGGTTTTCTTAGGTCAACACAGCTGCCAAGGATCATTAGAAATGTTGAACAAGACCTCTTAAATAGAAGAGCTTCAAAGGAGCTCATTAATTGGAAGTTGTCGACATTATCGTCCAGGACGATATGGAGATCATCCTGGCCGATCAGTACAAATCTTAGAAGATCGGCCAGAGCATCGCCCTGAATGCAAACTGGACGATTGAAAATTGACTTGATCATCCCAGATGATATCACGATCGTCCCGGATGATTAGTTCAAATCAGAGGAAAATCGTCCAGAGCATCGCCCTGAATTTGTGCTGGCTGATATATATCGTCCAGAAGTAACTAAGGTTTTTGAATAGATCATCCTGGATGATCCTTCAATCATCTAGGACGATGTGATCGTATTAATCATCCTTAATTACTTCATTGATTTGTCTGATCAATTAAGGCATAATTGTGAATATCGTCCAAGCCGATCCAAGATCGTCCTGGCCGATTGCCAAAAATACAGAATACCTTAATTGTTTATGGTGGAAATTTCTTTCTGTTTTAATCCAATCATCCTGGCTGATACACGTATCATCTAGGCCAATTTTCTAATGATGACTTCCTTAATTAAGAACCCCTGAATAGAATTTCTATTTTAAGCCAGATCGTCCAGGACGATGTAAATATCGTCCTGGCTGATTTGAGTAAAAATAGAATTTCTAAGTCTCTCAAGCGCGTGTGTGTGTAGGGATACTTAGCATTAGTCACACCAAAGATTACAATAGACTCAAGAGGGGAAAAATAAAATTACAGACTGACTCAACCCTAATCTACCCCATCTTCAGTTAGCTTCATTTTTCCGTCCAATCTTTGATTCCTGAAAAGTCAGTAGAAAAAAGCAGTCATAGTGAAGCAAGATATGTTTTCTATCATTAAAATCATAATCTAAAAGCATGTTTGTAATAATCTCCCCCTTTTTGATGATGGTAATCACAAGTAGAAAAATCTCAGTAAAAATAGCAGTTCATTAAAATTTCAAAGTTACAAGCATCAACTTTTCCTACCACATCCTACTCCCCCTTTTGTCATCACAAAAAGAGTGTCATAGATACTCATAAAGAAAAAAAAAAAACACAACAGAAACTAAAATAAACTACGAGACAAACTACATAAAATAGAAAATAAAAAATAAAAACTAGAAAAATGAGGGATCGTGATCATCAGATGGAGGTGGTGGAGGTGGCTGCTGAAAGTAGCCAGCTAGCGTAGTAAACTGAGCATTGAACCAGGTGATGTCCTGGTCATGCTGCTGCTGTTGGTGAGTAATGTAGCTGTCAAAACGGGCTAAGTCCTCTGTGGGGTGTTGCTCAGAATGTTGCCGCTCCTGTGCAGCAACGTAAGCGTCAAATCGGGTCTCCCATCGATCAAATCTCTCCACTAACTGGTCAAACTGAGAGTGCTGGCGAAGAGGAGTTGGATCAAGAACAGGAGCGGGAGCGGGAGCCTCCTCCTCCTCAGCCCCATGAGGTTCCTTATCCCCTGGGTGGAGACGAGTATTGTGAAGGGTATTGAAGGAACTGTTTGAGTAGAAGAGAATTGGGAGGTTGGGAGGAGCAGGATATTGAAGTTGATATTTGGTTTCAAGGACATAGGTTATGAGGTATCCTAAAGCTAAATTGGGTTTCCTCTTATGACTTGGATCACGGATTGTGGTTAAATAATCAATGTACCAAAAAATTAAGTCAGCAGAATTAAGTTCTCTATGATCCATGATGTAAAACGTAGTCAGAGAAAGTAGAGGAGTGATGTGGATTCTGACCCCGGCTTTTGGAATTATGGTGGTGCGAAGGACATGTTAGATTATACTAGCATCTTTGACTAAAGAGCTAGTCTCTCCAACATGAAAAGGTGCATTGGTCTGGTGAAGGAAATGATTTGCCGTGGACCAGTCAAAGTCAGGATCTGAGACGATTATATGCAGCTTATCCCTGGTGGTGGATAGTTCCAAAAGTTCAACACAGTCCTGATATGTGATTTCGATCGGGCGTTGATTCACATAGGAGGTCAGGGCTGTGAAAGTAGGGTTTATGTGAAGATTTGCAAAGAATTCATGAAGAAGCTCAGTATGAAAGGGGACAACGAGAGAAAGATTGAAACAAAGAGAAGTGTGAGCAAAAAGATCAATTACCGGATACGAAAGGTGGACAGGATTGATGATTCTGGAGACAGTTATCTCACATTCTTTATATCGATGGTAAGCAGCTTCATCTTCTGCCTCCCTGTAATGAGGATCAATCCTAGCCCTCGAACAACTTCCAGAAGCTTGTCGGACTCGCTTCCCACCAGCCATAGCAAGAAATCAGTAAGAAAACACAAGAGAGGAAGAGGTGTGAGGTGAAAAACATGGCTGGAATGGCCTGAATTTAAAGAAATGGCCATATCATCCAGGACGATCGCAGAATCATCCAGGACGAATTGGTTCAATTATTGCGTACAGGCCGATTGGTCAAAAAGCTGGTCTGATCGGCCGGGCCGATCAAATATCGGCCAGGATGATTAGACATAGGCGATCGTCCCGTGGAGTCAAGCCGGACGACCGTTGAAAAAGTAGATTGTCCGGGCCGATTAGGTGTAAAATCTAGGACAATGCACAATAATTGATTGTATCGGCCAAAGTTAAAACATTTTAAATCTGTGCCACGTGTATCGTCCAGGACAAACAGTGGATCGGCCAGGATGATTGTCCAATAATGGATTGTTCGGGGCCGATTTTAAGGATTTAAATGTGCTGACACGTGGATCGTCCTGGACGATCTAGTGTATCGGCCAGGACGATGACCATAAATACATCAGCCAGGATAAAATTATATCGGCCAAAACAATCAAAATAGATTATAATTTAGTTCGATCATATCATCCAGGACGATACGGGATCGTCTGGGATGATGAGTTACAGAAAGCTCAGAAAAGGTTCAGCAGATAGAATTTTGAAGAGAATTTGTCCTATCGTCTAGGACGATATAAGAATTGACCAGGACGATGTGATAAGAAATTTGAATCCAAGGAAAAGATGTTGATGATTAAAGACCTCAAAAATAAATGACTCACAATACAAAGCTAGAAACAATAATACAAAGCCAAAAAAAAAAACCAGAAAGAAAAAGAAAGACGAAAGAAAGGAATTTTTTTTTTTTGTAAAGTATCCATATGACAAATTTTTCAAACAATTAAATTTTAAAGATTCAAAAGATCAAAGAGTTAACAAGTCAAAATCTGAAAAAGGTAGAATATCCGATCTTGTTAATCCCTAGTTCGAACTTCTTTCAGGGCAATAATCATCTTTTTTAAAAACAAAAGGTCTAGCTCCGAAAAACTTTACTGGGTAAAAAGAAGATCCAATCAAAACGTGGTTACAAAGAAAATATCTTATAAATAATATAACAAAGTAATTTGTCTCAATCATGGAATTTAAAATCAAGCATTTGAAAACATCAAATAACCAATGAGTTCTCTAAGTTTTAAAAGTTTTGAAAAGAGAGGATAGTTAGCATTTAGTTGGCTAATTTTATGCTTCTTGTCACTTTGATTGGCTCTTTGAGCATCTTTTGATTTCTGATACACTTTTGTGTATATAGTTTTCTTTTCAATTTGGCGTCATTGGCCTCTTTCCTTTTTAATTCTTGCAAGCTAAAAACTCTTTAACAAATCCTTTAAAAAAGACCCTTAGTTGTGAGTATATCCTCCAAATATTAGAGAATAGGAACTCTCTCTCTAACATAGGGAAGAACAAGCCACAAAACAAAATCATAATCATGTGATAAATGCAATGGCAAGATTTCAATTAACTTGAAAGATATATAAGAACTTGGGATATTATGCACAAGATAGATTATTGTAGCCAGACAAAAAGAATCTTAGTTTCAAAAAATAGTTTGTCAATATGAGATAGACTTTTGTCTAGAAAACAAAATTATGTCACTAAAAGAGGTTAGAGGGAGGGAAATCATTAACGGTGTTTCTCCCTTTAACTGATTTAGATATGATAATCAATGACTTTAAATCTCCAAAATCTAAAAGCTTATAAAATAAACATATAGAAAAATAATCATAAAAGCAAAGTGAAAACAAAACAATCTAAAACAACAAAAAGCTAGCACACAACAAAAAAATAACATAAAACTAATTAAAAAAGTATTTCAAGAAATTATGAAGCAGCAAGTATAAGCATTTATGAGCTGCGAGCCTCCATAAGTCCAATTATCCTATGTTTCCATGAGGTCTTCGGTGAGAGCACACCTATAAAACTCAATAACAGTCATATTTAGGAACCCAAACTAGTTTGGGTCCCTTCTTAGGAAAAGTATAATACAATGCAGGTGTGGTGTGCTGTGAATCATGTACCTTAGGTCTCCACACCCAATGTGTACTATGGTGAACAGTGCAAGTGTGTGAGATGTCTCCTAGTATGCCACATGAAAAACATCTAACTCCAGAAAAAGGTTTTCTTAAATGGGTTGACTTATAATGCCTCTTCCTAGGTCTTGGCTTTTGATCAAGAGTAGGCGTCATCCAAGTTTTCTTAAGTGTATCCAATTCATTTTTAATCCTCAAGTTTGTATTTTTTAGAACATCATTCTCAACCCTCAAGTTTTTCTCTTTCTCTTTAGATTTCTTGAAATCAGATTGAAGAGAGGTGTGTGAAACTTTTAATGCTTCATTCTCATCAATTAATTCCGAGTACTTTTTGTTCAAATCATCAAATTCATCAAGAAGAGCCATGTGATTAGAATCAATCATTGAATGTTCTATAAGAATAACTTCATAATCTTTTTGTAAATTTTTAAGTTCTAATTTTAAGTTAGCATGAGTCTTCTTAAGTTTTTTGTATGATGCATGGATTTTCTCACCAATCTTAAATAATTCATCATAGATTGGTTTACATACCTCTTCATCATCGCTTTGCTCAAGATGATCTTCCACCATTAAGCAGAGGTTTGTTGTCTCTTCCTCTGGTTCAGTCTTAGAGGAATCAGTACTAGATTCTGCCCAGAACGCCTTTTGGAGTCTTTTCTTATCCTTCCTGAACTTGGGTTTCTCCTCACCCTTTTCCTTTTCTTTGCTCGAGTGATCTTGAAGTGTAGGATAATCGGCTTTCACATGTCCAGGCTTCCTATATTTATAACAAACAACATCAGAAGATCCTTTAGAATATTTGTTATCCTTACCTTTTCTCCAATGATGCTTTTGCTTCTTCCTTAGAAAGTTTCTGAATTTCCTTGAGATGAAGACAACTTCATCGCTTTCAGACCCGGAAGAATCAGAATCAGATTTGTGTGCTTTTAGTGCCACCATTTTCTCTTTTTTTTTCTCACCTGCATCAAGATTTCTTTGATTCACCCCTTGCTCGTAAGCAATGAGTGAGCCAAGTAAGTTATCAATCGAGTACGTGTTCAAATCCTTAGATTCAGTTATAGCAGTAATTTTTGCATCAAAAGAGGAAGGAAAGCATTGTAAAATCTTGTTTACTTTTTCAAAATTTGAAGCTGTCTTCCTAAGGCATGCAAGGAAGTAACAATCTGAGTAAATCTCGTATACATTTCAGAAATTGATTCATGAGGTTTCATACGAAAAAGTTTGTAGTCATGCAAGAGAATAATCAAACGGGATTGTTTAACTTCATTATTGCCTTCATAAGTGATACACAATTTATCCAAAATTTCTTTACCAGTTTTACAAGTGGAAACACGCATGTAGTCTTCTGATTTTAAAGCACAGAAAAAACAAATAAGACATTTTGCATTCAATTAAGCCAGATCCCTATCATCTAATGTCCATTCAGTAAAAGGAAGTGGAATAGTAATGTTGTTAAGTTTACCAGTTGGAGGTGTGTAACCATCCGTAACAAGCATCCACATGAAATAATCAGTAGATTATAAAAATGTAGACATGCGAGTTTTCCAAAAATCAAATGGGATATTATCAAACAAAGGTGGTCAGGTAATAGAATACCCTTCTGGTGTATTACGATTCCCAAAGTTAGCTATGGATCAAAATTCAAAAAGTTTTCAAACTCAGTTTTTATGAATCCCGCTCTGATACCACTTGATATGATCACATCGTCTTGGACAATCGAAGGATCGGCCAGGACGACCTATTCAAAAATCTTAGTTACTTCTGGACGATACATATCGGCCAGCACAAATTTAGGGTGATGCTCTAGACGATTTTCCTTTGATTTGAACCGATCAATTAAGGCATAATTGTGAATATCGTCCAGGCCGATCCAAGATCGTCCTGGCCGATTGCCAAAAATACAGAATACCTTAATTGTTTATAGCGGCAATTTCTTTCAATTTTGATCCAATCGTCATAGCCGATACACGGATCGTCCAAGCTGATTTGCTAATGATGGCTGCCTTAATTAAGAACCCCTGATTAGAATTTCTATTTTAAGCTAGATCGTCCAGGACGATGTAAATATCATTCTGGCCGATTTGAGTAAAAATTGAATTTTTAAGTCTCTCAAGTGTGTGTGTGTAGGGTTACTTAGCATTAGTCACACCAAAGATTACAATAGACTCAAGAGGGGAAAAATAAAATTACAGACTAACTCAACCCTAATCTATCCCATCTTGAGCTAGCTCCGTTTTTCCGTCTAATCTTTGATTCCTGAAAAGTTAGTAGAAAAAAGCAGTCGTAGTGAAGTAAGATATGTTTGCTATCATCAAAATCATAATCTAAAAGCATGTTTGTAACCAAATATACCTTGGATAGTTTGTATTTTTTATTAGAGGGGCTTTTGGCTTGTAAATTTTCTTTTAATTTTTTTGTAGAGCTTCTGAGCATTATTGAGTTGAAGGCTTCCTTAAGGACCTCATAATTTTGTTTTGAATTAATGCATAGTCCCCTCTATCGGGTTCCCCCTCAAAAAAATAATGAATTTGACTTTACTTTGAAATTTTATAAATAATTTAATATAAATTTTAAAAATATAAATTGAATTGAATTATAATTCAAATAAATATAATAACAATATAAAAATAAGTTTGGATAAAAACCAACATTAAAGCCAACATCAAACTAAAGTAAAACTTAGGTATAATCAATAAGGAATTTAAAATTTAGATAATTCAATAAATTTTAAATAATTCCGTATGACTCAAAACACATCAATCGGTCATTATGTCAAAAATGGGCTATCTACAAGTCTAATAAAATTTGAAATTTATTTTGGGACTTAATCATTAAGTTAGTCCATTCATTTATAAAGTCATTTATAATAAACTAAAATATTAAAATTTATAAAGAATTCACAACATTTGCACAAATACAAATTCAAATACCATCTAATTTTAAAAGATTCTAAGAATATTTTAAAAGTAAAAGCTAATCAAAATTTAAATTACAAAGTCAAAATTATGCCTTGATAAAACTTGTTAATAATTCATGAATTGGTAGAAAGAATCATTTTGAAGAGGATTAATAATAATATGTTCATAATAAACCAAATGTTTACTTTCAATTTTAGTTCAAAATCATTAAAAAAATTAAAACATAATATAAATTATATTTTTTAAATTTTTAATGAAATATATAAACAAACATGAAGCTATAGCCATTTGTGATTGCTCTATTCATTTTGGGATAGTATAATTACGTTCCCTTAAGGCTTATGATTTTTTTGTTTAATGAGTATATTACACTCAAAGTTCATATATTAATATATTCATTAAAATAAGATATAAAAATTCAAACATTAAATTATAAAACACATAATGAAAACAAAAATTCATTATTATTTTAACTTAGAATAAAATCCCTTTGGCCTATATAAATTTTAAATTGTCGAAAATCTAACCATAAACCTAAATAGGAAATGCCTAAGCAACTTAGCTTAGCATATACTTAGCACATACTTATCGCATTGGTAATTTTTCCATATGTTGTTCGATTGTTGGTGTTGGTGGATGTATATTATGATTTGATTTTTTAATTCCTTTGATGGTGATGTGATGATTTGGCGATGACCAGATAAATATCCTAGGTTAGGGCTATCTGAATTGCTTATTACTAATTCAATTATTGGTACGTGGCTATACTTACGTATGGATAATAAAAGAGGGTTAATTATAAATTTAAATTCATGTGCAAAATCACTTTTCAAATGCTTTATCTTCTTAAACCCCAAATTAAATAAAAGCATGACCAAGCTTTATAAGTTGTTCTAAAGTGAACAATTATTTTATGGTATGATTGTGATGCATATAAATATCTTTTTATACTAACCTTAAGAGTATTTTTTTCATTTTTCTAAATGTAATTTGTAAAAAAGGTATATGTATATAAATTGTGAAGGTAAAAAAAAAATCATACTATTTATCCTAAGTGAAAGAAAAAAAAATAATAAATCTTTATCTTTTAAACAAGATTTCTTTTGGAAGACTTTTAAGAGGAAGATCATAGCTGGAGAGCCTGAAGACCTATAGATAATATAAAATCTTATTTTGTATATAACTTGAATCAAATATAAGCTTAAAAATTCAAAATTTTTAAAGGTGATTTTTGGTGACCATTTTATTTCCTACAGACACTAGGCTGTAAATATAAATGATACTTGCCATATTGACTCTTTTTATACACTTTGATTATTGATCAATTGATGTGATTAGTTGATGTGTTTACTTTATTGTGCATCATAATTCCTACTTTTTTCTTATGTTTCTTCACTTACATATATTTTTCTTGGAAAAATGTTAGGCTCATAGAACATGTGATAATTTATCATTTAAAAAAGCAACACTGAACTTTCTTGGCAAGCATGGCATGCATTATAATTTTTTCTATGTACATAAAGCTCACACAAGCTAGAAAAAAGTGAGGGTGGCATAAGGGACTGGGTTGAGCTTCCAATTCATGTTGGTATAGGGCCATTATACTATCAAATTATCTTAGAAAATATATTTATTTTTTATATAGAATTACATTAGAGCATTTAAAAAATTTAGATGCTTCGGTAAATATTTTAAGTGCATTAGTTAGGTACATTTAAACCCCTTTGCATATATAGAATAAATTTTTAATTTCAAACTTCTAAACTATAAAATCTTCTTTCATAAATAAATAAAAAAATTCCTATCTTGCATATCATAAAGTCTTAGACTCAAGATTTTAAATTGTTTAGATAGTTTAGCTAGAATTTCACTCCAAGTATATGTAAGAGTAGTAATGCCAGGCACCCATCTAAATTTATTTAGGTTTTAAAGGTACAAGTCCAATCTCATAAATTCCTACACTTCCTTAACTAAGGTTTGAATTACTATCCCATAATAATTCACTTTAGATCAAATGTGGTAGGAGGACAAAAAATCATAAGTCCTCACTTTTGGGGAATAAAATCCTACCATTGCAATAAATTAATCAACTCAAACATAAAAATGTTATTCTATCCAAGGAAATTCAAGCCTAATTATAGAATAGGTTGGAATATTTTTGAGTTTCTCAAAATCTCAGTGTTGCCTACCATTAATCTTGTGATGTCAAGATAGAACAATTTTTTCTATCTAATCCTTGATTTCTAAACCTTGTGTGAATTATTGAAAATCGAGAAATATTTAGTCACCACTTTAATCATGAGTATTCTTAAGAGATTCTCATGGAATGTAATTAACCTTATGGATTTACCTTTATAGGGAATATAAAACCCTAACATAAAATAAACCCTATTTTATTTCTCAAAGGGAAGGAAAATGTCTCTGGGAGCATAAAAAATTTTATTCAAAATCCATTTTTTAAAATCAATAGTTGAATATCATTTTTGACTATCGAGATTGCATATTATTCTTTATGCTATATACGATTATAAAAATAAAGAAACTGTTTCTATTTTTAAATTGATAGCATAAAATTATTTATATCATTTGAGATGGTATGTTATTCACTACATATTATTTGATTATAGAAGTATAAATATAAAACCATATGGTCTTATTTTCCCATACTACGATCACATGAACTCATATATAGAGGCTATTGGAGGACAAGGAAATGATGGAACTCAATTGGTTTAGCTATGACGAAGCAAAGGATACTAAATGCTATAATTGAACTTCATTAAAAAGATAAAATTTATATAGATCATCAAAATGCATGCCACAAGAATTCCAATCCCTATGGTCGTGTAGTGGAATATTTATTATAGTTTTCATGTTCCCTTTTACTATAAAAGGACCCCATTTGATGCTTATGTATAAGACAATTTTGTGAAAATTTATTAAAGATTGTAAAATTGTGCAAGCGACCTAACATCAAACTATGTAGTGCGGAGTGTCCAATCCCCAAATTAGACTAAAATGATGGAGAGAAAGTCACTTCAGTTGACAAAATATAGAGTAGTAGCGCTAGTACATTGCAATGCCATAACATAATAGAAGGCTTCATAATGCCAAATCACCTTAACACTATAGTGCAACATTTAAATTTATTACAATATGGAAATAAAAGTTTATTTCTATCAAAGCATCACAATTATGGAATTTATGAGAACAACAACAATAGTTCATTTCATTAGCACTGTAGCTCTACCCAACTAGAATTATGGCACTCATGTTAAGTCAGCATTTTGGTCAAATCTAGTACAAATTTAAACTAAACTTTAAAAATTCATAAGTAAATGAAGAAATATCCAAATCCAACAAACTTATAGTCTAACTAAAATTCAAAATTTGACCCTATAATTTTAGTGATTAGAATAAATTAGAAAATTTCAAAAATTAATAATTAATAAAAATCCCAAAAATTATTATATTAATTAGTAAAATCAATCAACCAACCCTTTAATATACAACAACCACTCCAAAGATGAAGTTTTTAGAATGACTACTTTGGGTTGTAGTGTTAAGTATCCTAAAGAGGCCTAGTTCCTAGAGCCTTGTGACATAACTCCACGAACATATTCAATGGAGTATAAATCTTAAAATCAATTAATTATTAATATTTTAAAAAAGTTAAAAATTCTTAATTCAATTACATCAATTAGGATTTTAGGATGGACTACTCCATGTTATGAGGCTACGTGTCCTAAGGAGGATTAATTTCTTGAGTCTGGTGGCACAACACCACAAATCTGTTGATGGAAAATCTAAATTAATTTAATCCTTAAAATTAATAACTAACTTAATTAATTAAATTTTATTAGTCTTTTAATGTCTAATAAATGAAATTCATTTAATCAATCAAATTTTTTAAAAAATGCATTTTAAAATAAACCATAACACATTAATATCTGAACTTTAACCAAATTTACCTTTCAACTTTCAACAAATTCAAACATTAGACAAATTGAACTAATTACCTATTATAAGAAATATCCAAGCCATATAGCCTTCCTCACACACTATAGAAGATTTGCTAGACCACCACTTCTAGATATAGGCTAGGCTTGTGTTTATATTTCTACTATGTGCTAGGTTTATCGAGTTTTCACTGAATGCTAGTTATTAGGATTAGATATTTGCTATGATTATTTATTTAATTTATGCACTCTATGATATGATTGATTTTACATTAGATTTAACCTTAGCTTAGGTGCGATTTAAATGCTAACATAATCTTATGCAGGTGGCCGTGCTCATACAAGGCATTTAAAAATAAAATGGGGAAAAATTATAATCATAAAATTACTACAGGTGCTTTTGTACACTAGGTACCCCTTTTAAATTAAAAGAGCATGCCAAGTGTGGCTGGGTTGAGCATTTTAATTTTAATATTTATAACTGCTTGAGATGATCAAATTATAACTGCTTATGATAACACTGTAGGCATTCAGTCTAGATTTTAATTTTTATCAAATGTAATTAAAATTTATTGAGTCGTAGTTCAAAGTGACATTTGAAATGGGATGCATAACTAGCTAACTTAGATTTTAAAGAGGAGAGAACATCCCTTATGGGAAAGTTCTCCTCCACTTGGAATACTAAGTTAGGATAGTTTTCAAATATACAAAGGGAAATGAGAACACCCCATTCAAGGGGGAGTTCCTTTTCATTTGGATATCAAGACCATAAGATTCAACGAGCTAGTAAAAGGATAAATAAATAAAGAATGGGAAGAATCTCTCTCTAAAAGTCACTTGAGTCTTAGATGTAGAATCTAGGCTATTTTTAGTGGTACCCGGTCACTTTACTTTCTACAAACTCTGGGTTATAATATTAAGATGCACTAGGCTAATGGAATTTCAAATTAAATATTAATTAAATTTTATGATGATTTATGTCTTGATCTATAATTAGGATTTCCTATTTTTCTTAGTTTTTTGGCGATCTTGCATGTCAATTTTTTTTTTAGCCTAAATCCCAATCAAAGGTTCGTAAGGGTACGAAAAAAATTCTTCTACTTAAATAAATTGAAATATTTAACCTCACATAGAAATTCTAAATGCTTTTAAAAAGTAAGCTTGAGATTGCTGGGAGTTTGCATTGCATTTTGTTGCATTTTAATACATTTGTTAGGCTTCTTCCCACCAGTAGGGTTTAGTAGACCACCTGGCCTATGAGGGTGCACATATGTCAAGAAGATTCTATATAATCTAGGATAAAACCTATTTTTAACATAGAACATAGATTTTTAGCTCCTAGAACCCCTCGGTAGAATGAGGTTGCTAAACAAAAGAATAGAACTCTGGTAGAAGCTGCTAGAGCCATACTAGCCAAATACTCACTTCCTAAGTATTTCTGGGTAGAAGTAGTGAACACTGCTTGTAATGTTCTTAATATGGTTAATATTAGATTCAAGCAAAATAAGACATCTTATGAATTCAAAGTAAGAACTCCAAATCTCTCTCACATTCATGACTTTGGATGTAAGGTGTTTATTATAAATAATGGAAAATATCCATTAGGTAAATTTAACCTTATATATTATGAAGGAGTTTTCATATGATACTCAACTATTGGTAAATATTATAAAGTTTTTAATAAGAGGACATTAGTGGTAGAGGAGACCAACCATGCAATATTTGATAAATCTGATAAATCTGGTGGGTCTAGGTCAAAAGAAGAAAAAGTGGTTAAGGTCACCCAAGAATAAAATCTATTGACATAAAAAATAGAACAGATCCTTAGAACCCATTTCCTAAAGATTGGTGATATTCATCTAGTCCTCATAAGGACCTCATTCTAGGAGATCCATCAAATTGGAGTAAAAATTAGGCATGGACTTAGAAAAGAGGTTACCTACTCTGCCTTTATCTCTATGATAGAATCCTTAAATATAAATTAAGCTTTATATGATGAATTTTGGATCCTAGCCATACAAAAAGAGTTAAATCAATTATTAGGAATGATGTTTGGGAGTTGGTTAGTAGACTCGAAAACTAGAGTGTGGAACCAAATGGTTTTCAAAAATAAGATGAATGATTCTCACAAAGTAATTAGAAATAAGGTTAGATTAGTACCTAAGTTGTAGGGAGTTATGTTATCCACTACAGAAAACAAAACTTTGTAGTCCTATCAAATGTAGAAGAAGATTACATAGTTGAAAAGAGCTATGTTGCACAAGTTCTATGGATGAAACAACAAATTCTAGATCTTGGACTCCCTATCTAATCATGCGTGATAACACCAGTGCCATATGTTTTTCAAAGAATCCAATTCAACACTCTAGGACCAAACACATAGACATTAGACACCATTTCATTCGAAATCATGTAACCAAGGGAGATATAGATTTACATCATGCAGCTACTAAAAATCAATTAGCATATATCTTTATAAAACCCTTAGCTTTTGAAACTTTTAGCATCTTGAGGACTAGTCTAGGTGTCATAGATATTCATGCTTTAATTAAGATGATTTAGAAATAGGAAATGTAAATGTTTTTGTGTGTAATTTTTTATTTTGTGCTTAGTGTCTTATTTGTATTTTATTATTCATGTTGTGGTCTTCTTTTTGTTAGAATTTTCTTCTTATGAAGTTTCCCTGGTCAGCACAAACAAATCAAAATTTTTGCACATCATACTGTACAATCCATATCTTACTATGCAATATTCAAAAAGTATCACATTACTGCTCATAACACATTCAATGGCTCTGATTAATCAATTCTTAGTGATCACTATGTATGAACATCCAATTCATATTATATGATACATGAGGCATTAGGCATTGGATGAATTGAATTTGGCCGATATAATATTTAATATAGTATCCTACTGTATGAACATCTATTCATATAGGATGATTTCACTAGTCAACAATCATCTAGACTAATGCCTTGGGTTGAATTTCTTCACTCTAATCATCTAGTACGTTTCTGATCGTACTATACGATAAGACCACCTTTTTGACTGATTGGACTTGAGAAATTAAATGCACTTAATCATACTATATGATACCCTATCATATTGTACATTATTACAAATTTCTATTTAAAGGAGGGAAAAAAGTTATTTCTTCTTTAAACTCTTTTCAAATGTACTTCCTTCCCCCTTAAGATCTTCTTCCTTGCAAATGGCTGGTGGAAAGTGATCAAGAGCTCTCATTGGAATCTATTCTAAATAACCCATAGATCCTTGCTTCGTCAAAGAAGCTATTGAAGAGGCCTATAATCTTTATAAGACTGCTGGAATCACACCCTCAAAGATAATAAATCAAGAAGTTATAAACTTCCATGTACTCTCTCTTTTCACTTGCACCACCCTTCCTTTCATTCTCACTCTTACCTTCCCTTTCAATTTCAAGCTCCTTTTCAAATTCTTTGCCCCCTCTAAATCAATAATGAGGGTACTATCCTCCAATCTTCTGTTAGTAGAAGGCTTTTTTAGATTACCTACCAAGAATTTTATGAATTCCCCCACCTTCTACTACCAGCTAAAAATTTCACCTTTTAATGTCTAACACTGATTATGACTGGACCCTTGCTAACACTACCCTTAGGGAATCAATTATCAACTACCATATTCCTCAAGTTAATACCTTAGTGCAAGATGCTAGAATTATTCAACATAACCTTCGACACTCAATAATTCCAAAAGCTGGGGATCGAATCAATATCACACCTCATTTTTCCCTCACCGCCTATTTCATAATGGCTGAGATTAATTTCAATGAATCTAATTTATTTATTTGATATCTTGAGAATCTAACCTACATTCAAGATCCTATACATAAAAGAAAGCTAAATCTTGTCATGGGTCAAATAATTTCCTTCATCCTTGAATCTAAATATAACTTCCAATACCATGCACCGCCATATCATCTTTCAATTTTCTATTCAAATAGCTCCTTCCATGTCCTTCACAGTGCTTTTCACAACAATGTTAATTATGTGGACCCCAAGCTAGAGGTAGAAGAACGAGGGACAACACTAGTTCTAGCTCCAGCACTTGTCTACCAGCAATCTCAGCATGATACATTGGTTCGAAGGTCTAACCAGTAGGGGGCTCATTTTGACACCTACATAGCAAAATAGTAACAACAACGTGATAATGAAATGACTCATTTTGATACCTATGTAGAAGAGCAACAACAACAACATGAAAATAATATGGCTTAGCTTGGAGATTAGTTTGCCTCCATTCACAAATACTTCCTACCACCACCACCACTACCTCAACTTGATCAGGGCCCTTCAAATTTTTACTGTTTATGTCAGTATTAGTTTCTCTTTCGGTTGTCTTTTTTGTTTTAGTATTTTTTGTTTAGTTTTTCCTCCTTTTTGTAATGTTAAAAGGGAAAGTAGAATATTGTTGGTTATTTATATTTTCTATTCTTTTATGATTAGTTCACTATATTTATCTTTATTTTCTCACTCATTTTTTAATGTTTCTCTTACTCTTTGTTTAAAAGACACCCTAGTTTTATAAATTTAATTAATAAGAGGAGCTTAGGACATAACAAAACTTCTTTGCTTATAATAAAAACCAATAATGTTTGGCATCATAAAAAAAGGAGGAGATTGTTGCAAATTTGGACTCAGGTCCTGTGATTTTGACGATAGGAAAATTTTTTGGATTCCTTACTATGCCATATCCTATTAACTGTTATTGTTATATATCTTCTTTTATAATGCACTAATATTTCAGGTCCATCGAAGACTGTGCAAAAATGATCATCTCACAACTAAGTAGGTTAAAGTGGCTAGAACAGTCTGTAATTTTGTTCTTTCTTTTTCCAACATTTCTTGAGTTAAATTATGTGTTTGGTGGATGCTAAACTTGGTGATAATACACACATACACTCAAAGGAGTGAGATACTGAGAAAATTAGGAGTTTAATTGAATGAAGCATCAATGATATGGATCTGGCACAGTTAAAATTTGAATATTTAAATTGTTTCTTTTTTTTTTCACTTGAATCTAAGAATTCGAGGAGAGTATCTTTTTGCACCACTAGAAATGAGATTTGGGTTAGATTATGAATTATCTATGAGGTATTGGTGAAGTTAAAAAATCATGATTGAATATCTTATTGCATGAATATGATTCATTTCAAATACAAATAAATGAAACTATTTTTTGCTATGTATACAACAATCAGAATTTTTTTTTTTTGAAAGGAATGCATAAAAATTGCATTAAAGAGGAAACAAGTAATTACACTTTAGCAAAAGGATCACATTCTTCCTTGATTAAACTAGACAACAAGGAAGGAATGTGATCAAAATTAAAACTATCGAAAAAGAAATTCTTCTCCAATGCTAAAGTAGCACAACAGTTAGCTACCTTATTACATCTTCTATTAGCATGGAGAAAAACTACTTTATTGAAATCATTAAGAAAACATAGCTCTTTATTAGGCCAACTATCAACATACGGTTCGCCCTTCTTCAATGAACCTTGAATGAATTTGATCACATTAGCATTATCACTTTCAATGATTAATCCTTTGCATTCCAGCATCCAGCTCTTTAGAAATTCCCTGATCGAGAACACAGCTTCAAGTTCCAATTGAGCACTATCCCAGTGAGATCCCGTCTTTCCAAAAGCACTTATTAACCTGCCTTTGTGATCTCTTAAGATCCCTCCAACTGCAGCCAAATTTGATCTAAGCAAAGAAGCATCAACATTGATTTTGATCCAATCTTTCGGTGGAGGGCACCAAGTGCTTTGAGACTCCCTTGGGAGATTAGCACCCCAGCAGGAAAGATGAGGACCGGAATTTGAAGTGGCTGTGAACAAAGCATTAGCAGCAACCACTAAACTTGGTAGAGCACACTTCCCATGCTTCACATTATTTCTATTCTTCCATGAATGGTAAACTATATTACAATAAATCTGTGCAATTCCAGATTTCTCCTGTGCAATGCTTTTTAAACCCTGTAAACAACTGTCAAGTGAATTGTAAACCGGGATAGGAATGCCCCACTCAACCATTTTTGCTATAACATCCATCAAATGCTTGCAATGCACTATTATATGTTCACAAGATTCACATTCATTGCAACCTCTCGGGCATGAATCATCAGATGCAATATTACGGATCTTCAAGAAAAGATTAGTTGGAATGGCTGCCTTCCATATTCTCCACCAAAAAACTTCTACTTTCTTCTTAAGTTTCAATTTCTGTAACCAAGAACAAAAATCCGTATCTTCCATATTAAATCTGTTGATTAGAGTTTGCTCATACACCAAAGCTGATACCGTCTTGCCTGAACATTTCTTCATCAATTCCAACTGGTCTTCACCTTCGAAGTCAATATGAACTTGACTAATTAAGTGGATCAAATTAGGGTTAAAAAAAATCTGTAACTTCTCGTAGTCCCATATTCCATTATTAAGAATAAAATGCTGTACATAAATTCCTTCCAAAGCATTGCAATCAATGAATGTAGGCCACCTGCTAAAACATCTATCAAGAATCCATGTGTCATTTAGAACATTAACCTTATCACCCTTCCCTATACTCCATCGAACGGCCATCTTCAAGCATTTACCACCATCAACTAGAATTTTCCAAGCAGTTGAATTGATTTTTCTTTGACCTCCATTCATCACATCATTGCCATATCTTGCAGCCATAACACGATGCAACAGGGACTGTGGTTTCTGGATAAAGTTCCAAGCCAATTTGGAACGAAGTGAGCCGATTCTGTCCAGTGGGGAATGTATTCCCAATCCTCCATAACATCTTGGTTTACAAATGTCTTTCCATGCCACATAGTGCATACCTTTACTTTCCTCCTTTTTATGCCAAAGAAAATTTCTACAAAGTTTCTCTAACTCAAATAAAACCCTCTTGGGTACCATAGAATGAGTTACTAAAAAATTAGGCATAGATAACAAGGAGCTGTCTATGAGAATCAACTTCCCACCCAAGGAGAGGGATTTCTTGTTCCAAGCATTGAGCTTGTCCGTCACATTGCACAGAATATCTTGAAAATCAGCAATTTTAACTCTATTAAGAGTTATCTTGATCCCCAAATACTTCATATCTTTAACAACTTTAAAACCAAGAACTCTAGCAATCTTTTTTTTCATAGAGTTTTTAACAGCCTTTCCAAACATCAATTGAGATTTATTAACATTAACTTTTTGCCCAGTCCACTTGCAAAAGTCTTCCACAATATTCTTCATTTTCTTTGCTAATTCCACATTTGCATTAGATAAGATCAAAACATCATCTGCGTACAAAAGGTGGGTAACAACAAGACCCCTGGGAGAAATCTGAATACCAATCTTTTGTCCTCTTTGCATAATAGAATTTGATAAGAGTTGGGCACATAAGATGAAAAGGTATGGAGATAATGGGCATCCTTGACGGAACCCACTATGAGCATCAATCCAACTAGAATTCTTCCCATTGATGATAATGGAAAAGCTAACATCTACCACACATTCCATAAGAAGTTTAGAAAAAACAATAGGAAAGCCATACCATTCAAGAACATACCAAAGAGAAGTCCAACTCATGCTATCATAAGCTTGCTCCATGTCAAGTTTAATAGCCATTAATCTCTTTTTATTCTTTGAGATTTTGAATTTGTGAAACACCTCTTGGGCCAAAAGACAATGGTCTGCAATAGATCTACCATGAACAAATGCTACCTGTTCTTCTGAAATCAACTTAGAAATAATCTTCTTCAATCTATTAACCAACTTTGTAGCCACAATCTTGTAGTTGGTTTGACAAAGGCTAATCGGCCTATAATTTGATGGAGTCAAAGGACTCTTAATTTTAGGAATCAAAACAATCAACGTCTTCTTCCATTCCTTATGCATCTGATAGGAATTAAAAAAACTTTTTACAGCCTTCCAAAGAGTCTCATCTACTATGCTCCAATAGCTTTTGTAGAATGAGTAAGTAACCCCATCTAGTCCAGGAGATTTGTTGTTTCCTTGCTGAAAAACAGAATTTTGAAGCTCCAAAACCGAAAATTCTGCACTGAGAAACGTGATGTCTTCCTCAGAAATTTTCTGAGAATCCAAAATTGCAGGCCAATCCGCTGTGATGCATTCCCTGTTTTTCCATTTTTTCCCAAAAAAAACTAGTAAAAACTCTTTCAATTTGATCTTCTTCATCGTGTACATTGTTTAAATCATCTCTGATTTGATTTATTTTGTTCCCTTTTCTTCTTGCCGTGGCATAATAATGAAACAGATTGGAATTAGTATCTTTTTCTTCATGCCATCTAACCTTAGCCCTTTGATTCCACCAAGTGGATAGCCTCTTCAAAGTGACATTAAGTTCATGAACTTTACTTCTTAGAGCCATCAGGTCATCACCCGACCAATTAACTCCCAATGCTTCTTTGTTTTGAAGTTCCATTATTTCCTGCTTCAACTTTTCCTTCAGCGCATTTAAATCCCTGCATTTGTTCTTATTCCAAAAGAATAGAGCTTTAAGAGTGCGATTGAGCTTTCTTTGCAGGATCACAGCTTCATCACCCGAATCTTTCTTGTTCCAAGAGTGAAAAACAATACTCTTGGATGCTGGATAAGACCTCCAAGTATCTTCAAATCTGATATTCTTTGAATTGAACTGCACCTTTTCATCCATTTTAAGGACAATTGAACAATGGTTCGATGCCATTCTCATTAGATGTTTAGTAACTGCCACCGGAATTTTCTGAATAGCAATAGAATTAGCCAAACATCTGTCTAATCTCTCCAAGATATGAGAGTTCCCCTCCTTGTTGTTGCACCAAGTGAATCTAGGTCCCATAAATCCTATATCGTGAAAATCAACATTCATCATGAAACCTTTCATCTCCCTAGGACCCTTAGAGAATAAGAATCTCTTTCCTCCTCTCTTATCTTCTTTGTTGATAATACAATTGAAATCTCCTCCTATAATAGAAGGAATGTCATTTGTCAAATGCTTTTCCAATTGTTTCCAAAGTTCAGTCCTCTCCTTGCAACATCTACTACCATACACACTAGCAATTCTCCAAGTTCCTAGAGAGGGAACTAAAAGATTGCCAATAACCACCTGAGAAGTGGCCTCCAAAACATTAAAAGACACTAACTTGCTATTCCACAAAACAAGAATGCCACCAGAAATACCAACAGCAGGATAATGAAAGAACTCCCACTCACTACCAATAAGATAATCAACCTCCTTTCTATTGATGCTAGAAAGCTTTGTCTCCATAAGCCCAACAAAGAAAACACCATGTTCCTTAACAACTTCTTTTAAATACAAGGAAGCTTCCCTTTTTTTAGCTCCCCTGCAATTCCAAAATAAAATGGAAGACATTTTTAAAAAAGTAAAGAAGATCTCCCCCCACTGTTGGGATTCGACCTTCCAACTTTTTTCTTCTTCTTGTGATCAATTTCAACCGGTCCTAAGGATCTCAATTACTTAGCTAACTTGACCTTGGCTAAACTAGTTTGAGAGCCTAAAGCATTACACTTTTCTTCAACAGCTGTAATAATACCATTTTCATCTACGGTTATACCTTCTTCCGCAATAGCCACTTTATTTTCATCCATAGCTTTCTCAGACAATGCAGCAAATCTGTTGTTTGTTGTTGTCTCACATTTCTCAGCAACCGCTGTAGAAACCACCATAATGACAGGAGGTTGCACTGGAGTCTTCTCAGCTAATTCCGTAAGATCTTTAATCTTATTACTGAAATTACTAAAATACAAGAGGGGGGGTGAATTGTAAAAAGTTTTCTCTTAATAAAAAATAAACCCTAAACAAGAGTTCTAATTTTTGTTGGTTTTTGAAATATTAAAATAAAGATCAATGCAATTTTACTTGACCAAAAAACCACGTGCAATAGATATGAAAAATTAAAGTGCAAGCAAAAAGTAAACAATGATAAAGAAAGAACACACCAAGATTTTTATAGTGGTTCGGTCAAAATATGACCTACGTCCACTCCCCGGAGTCCTCCACTCCGGGATTTTCACTATAAAAATAGTTCTCCTTTTGCCCCCCTTGGCAAGGCGGAGAAGCCTGTACAAACCTCCCTTTCACCAACCCGGCGTGGCGGAAGACCAAACTCTGTTTTCGCCCTCCTGGCGACGGCAGAGAACCTTCTCGTTTTTCTCCCTCCTGGAGAAGGCAGAGAACCTCGAGGTAACGGATGCAGACAGGCCTTTCCCTTGGAGATCCTCCCTCAAATCCTTCTCGGGCCACAGGAGGAGCAAGATGCAGCGAGCTTGGAGCAACCGTGTGATCTCCCTCACACCTCTTCTCCCTCACAACGCTCACCTCCTCCTACCTTTCAACCCTCAAGAATTTCTCTTGAGTTTTCTCCCTTGGAATCCCCTCTCTAATCACGTTTACCCTCTCTAACAAAACTTTTTCAAAAAGAACTTGATTGGCATCTAAAAAAGGCTCCAAAAACCTCTGAATTCAAAATTAGCCGTTACTGTTCGTACAGTACGATTCATCATCGTACAGTACGATCTTCATAAACAGCCGTCGTCCTGGTACGAAGGTGTACGAACAGTACAAAAACAATTCGTACTGTACGATACAATATCGTACGGTACGATTCAACAACATACTATTCGTACAGGACGATGGTCTGGACGATTGGATGTCGTCTCTGTTCATCGTATGGTACGATTGACATCGTACAGTACGATGTGACAAAAACCAAGAGATCGTACCGGACGATATCCGGGACGATCATACTTCGTCTCTGTTCATCGTATGGTACGATCAAGTTCGTACAGTACGATGTTCAAATTTCAATTAGGCCTTGATTACGTGCACTAATCACGGGTTAATTTAAGTAAGTATTTGAAACCCATCGTACAGTACGAACATATTCGTACAGTACGATGTTCAAATCTCAATTAGGCCTTGATTACGTGCACTAATCACGTGTTAATTTAAGTAAGTATTTAATACAGATCGTACAGTACGAACAAGTTCGTATAGTACGAACGGCGCAAAAATCACTTCTTCAAATTAAGACACGGCTAGGGTTTTTGGATCTGAACATATCGTACAGTACGAAGTACTTCGTACAGTACGATCTATTCACAGATTTGCCCACATAGCTTGGATCGTACGGTACGAAATAACATCGTACAGTACGATCTCCAGAGAAGAATTTTACTTATATTTTCAGTTAAAAAAAAAATTCTCCCCCTGTGTGTGTGCATGGTTGCTCTTACTCTTTCGCATTTTGTGGCCAGACTCAATAAAGTAAAAAATACAATAAATGGAAAAATACAATGTTTGACTCGTACTCCTAATCTACCCGGTCTTGAGTCTTCCTTTCTTCCTGAGTCACTTGTGATCTTCCTGAAATGTTAGTGCTCAAGGAAAATAACAAATAAAATAATAAGCAATGAAAAGCAGTTCCAAGTCACTCATTATTTGGCATCATCAAAATCTCAAACTCGGGGCCATGGGTTGCAACAATCTCCCCCTTTTTGATGATGTCAAACAATTTGTTGCAAGTAAGAAAGATAAATATTTCTTTTGTGTTTTTTTTTTGTTTTTTTTTTTTTATTTTTTGTTTTTTTTTTTTTTTTAAATTTTTTTTTTAAAAAAAAATTAAACACAAGAAGGGAAGAAGGAAAAAAAAACTACAAGCAGGTAGGAAACAACACAAAAGAAACTGTATTTAGATAAAAAGGCATTACAACAAACTTCTCCCCCTTTTGACAGCACAAAAAGGAGGAGCCACTAAAAGCTCAAAAGCAGAAAAAATAGAAAAGACTACAATGCATACATAGACAATCTAGTCAGACGGGTCCTGATCAGGTGGAGGGGGAGGTGGATTTGGCTGAAAGTATTGAAATAAAGTGTCGAAGCGGTGATCAATCGCAGTAAAACGCTCGCCAAACCATCGCATATCAGCCTCGTGTTGCTGATGTTGTTCCTGAATGTGCATGTCGAGGCGGGTCTGCAGCTGGTCGAAGCGGGCGACTAGATCATCATTTGGGAGTGGAGGAGCTGGTGCTGGTGCAGGTGCTCGGGGTGCAGCATGGCGTCGGGGTCGAGCTGGAGCTGCGGCTGGTGCATCTTCTCCTTCTTCTTCGTCAAAGACGGGTTCTTCAGGCTCATGTCCCCGATGAAAGAGGATACGGAAGGAAGCATCCGTATAGAAAATAGGAAGCATATCGGGTTCAGCAGGATAGGTTAATTGATATTTATGGTAGAGGATATATCCTATGAGGTGACCAAGAGCCAGATTTTGTTTCCGTCGAGTGGTGGGAAGACGAACAAAAGTCATGTGCCTAATATAGTTGCTGATCAAATCGACCTCATCAAACTTAATATTGGACATAATGAGGTAGGTAGCGACTGACAGGGTAGGGGTCAGATTGATGCGGTCGCCACCTTTGGGTATGATAGAGGTTCGAAGGACATGTTGAATTATACGGGCATTGCGGTTTAAGGAATGTACTAGGGGCTGGTGTTGATGAAAAACAGTGTTCCTAAGGACTCTATTTACATCGCTCCAATCAAAATCATCAGTTAGAAACGAGCGAACCATAGGTCCTTCAGTGGACAGCCCAATATGTTGGGCGATGTCGGCTCTAGTTATTTCCACAGGGCGGCCACAAACAAGGGAGTGAAAAGTGGTGTTATCGACTGTGTAGGTGAGATTTGCGAGGAATTCAAAAAGGAGTTCAGAGTTGTAAGGGAACGCAAGGGTAAGTAGGAATTGAAAGGTAGTGGAGGCAAAGAGGCCCATTACCTCGAAATTTAGAGCGGCTTGATTTAGCATTTTCGAGGGCGAGATTTTGCAAGCCTTGTAGCGGTAGTAGGCTTCCTCATTTTCGCTATTCAGAAAGCGATCGGGTTGACGACTAGATGAGGATGAGCTTCCGGCAGTCATCCGATCTCGCTTAGACATTGTAGGAAGGCACGAAAACTAGTGGAAGGCTGAGAGGGAAGATAGGTGAATGAATTTAACAGCCTATGCAAGGGTTTATATAGAATTTTCCGGAGATCGTACAGTACGAACAGGAGATCGTACAGTACGAAATACAATTAATATCCTGACCGGTCGTTTCGGAAAAAGAGGTCAAATCGTCCAGTACGATAGTTATCGTACAGTACGATCAGACGAATATCGATCGTCCCGAGGTTCTCAGTACGACTTTTGACCAAAAGTTTCGTACTGTACGAATACGTGGATCGTACAGTACGATACATAATAAATATCGTACCAGCGCGCTTTAACTCGAATTTGTCCGTTGTGCTGATGTGGATCGTACAGTACGAATACGTGGATCGTACGGTACGATACGCAATAATGTCGTACCAAACGGCTTTAATTCGTCCCAATCCGTTGCTGACGTGGATCGTATTGTACGAAGGGGAGGTATCGTACAGTACGGTAGGTAATATTGCGGGACGATAATCGTACAGTACGATGGGTATCGTATAGTACGATCAACAGAGCTGAATTCTGCCTATTGGTGGACGCTAGATTTGTGATACGTCGTACAGTACGATATAGATCGTACAGTACGATGAACAGTCAGTGTGAATTTTGGTGTGGTGAGTGTGTGGTGATCAGGAGCAGCCCTAAAGATTTTTTTTTTTTTTTTTTTTTTTTTTTTTTTTTTTTTATATATTATGCATTTATATCTATGACACCTAATCTAGTCCTCAAGGTGCTAAAGGTGTCAAACGCTAATGGTTTTGTGAATATGTCTGCCAATTGATCTTCTGTAGCGACGTGATGTAATTCTATATCTCCCTTAGCGACGTGATCTCTAATGAAATGATGTCTAATGTCTATGTGTTTTGTTCGGGAGTGCTGAATTGGGTTCTTCGAGATACAAATTGCACTTGTGTTGTCACACATGATCGAGATGGTTCCAACAGGTAGTCCAAGATCAAGAATTTGTTGTTTTAACCATAGTACCTGTGCAACACAACTTCCTACTGCAATATATTCTGCCTCGGCTGTGGAAAGTGCTACTGAGTTTTGCTTCCTACTGGACCAAGAAACTAATGATTGTCCGATGAATTGACAGGTACCAGAGGTGCTCTTTCTATCTATCCTACATCCTGCAAAGTCAGAGTCTGAGTACCCAAGGATTTCAAAGGAAGTGCTGTGTCTGGGATACCAAATTCCTAAGTTTGGTGTGCCTAGTAGATATCTAAGAATCCTTTTAACAGCAGTTAGGTGAGACTCTTTAGGATCGGCTTGGAAACGGGCACAAAGGCATACACTAAACATGATGTCCGGTCTACTGGCAGTCAAGTAAAGAAGTGATCCAATCATTCCTCTATATTTTTTCTGATCTACTGATTTTCCACTAGGATCCTTATCTAATTGGATTGTCGAACTCATTGGGGTGTTCATGGGTTTTGCACTATCCATTTCATATTTCTTTAAAATATCCTTAATGTACTTTGATTGGCTAAGAAAGGTTCCATTTTCCATTTGTTTCACACTAAAGCCAAGAAAGTAGTTAAGCTCTCCCATCATGCTCATTTCAAACTCATTACTCATTGTTTTTGAAAATTCATCGCATAAATTTTTATCCGAGGATCCAAACAGGATGTCATCCACATATATTTGAACAATGAGAATTTCTTCTTTAACTTTTTGTAAAAAGAGAGTAGTATCTACACTACCCTTTTGAAAACCTCTATCCAAAAGAAATGAGCTAAGTCTTTCATACCATGCTCTAGGTGCTTGCTTTAATCCATATAGTGCCTTTTTTAATTTGTATACATGGTTTGGAAATTGTGAGCTTTCAAATCCGGGGGGTTGCTCAACGTAAACATCTTCCTTAATTACCCCGTTCAAAAAAGCACTCTTTACATCCATTTGATATAACTTAAAGTTCTTGAAGCAAGCAAAAGCTAAGAGCACTCTTATGGCTTCTAGTCTAGCAACCGGGGCAAAGGTTTCTTCAAAGTCTATTCCCTCAATTTGGTTGTACCCCTTAGCTACTAGCCTTGCTTTATTCCTTATTATTGTTCCTGAATCATTCACCTTATTCTTGAAGACCCATTTTGTTCCAACAACACTCTGCTCCTTAGGTCTCTTAACTAACTCCCAAACATCATTCCTGGTGAATTGGTTCAGCTCTTCTTGCATTGCTAGAATCCAAAATTCATCTCCTAAGGCTTGATCTATACTTGTAGGTTCTATCATAGAGATGAAAGCTGAGTGACTAACCTCTTTCCTAAGTCCATGCCTAGTTCTTACACCTTCTGAAGGGTCACCTAAAATTAACTCTTTAGGATGACTAGAAGAATATCTCCATTCTCTAGGCAAGTCTTCCTGAGATTCGACCCTCTCTTCTAAGGTCATAGTCTCTACTCCTTGAATTGCCTCTATTTCATCATCTTCAATTTTAGTTTCTGAGGGCATATCAGATTCATCAAATACCACATGTGTGGATTCTTCTACTACCAGGGTTCTCTTGTTAAAAATTCTATAGGCCTTACCTACAGAAGAATAGCCTAAGAAGACACCCTCATCAGATTTGGGATCGAATTTTCCTAAGGGATGTTTACCATTATTTAAGATGAAGCACTTACACCCAAAGACATGTAAATGTGAAAGGTTTGGTGTCCTACCCTTAAGGAGTTCATACGGAGTTTTATTCAGCTTCGATCTAATGTTTACTCTGTTCAAAACATAACAGGCTGTGTTGACTGCTTCTGCCCAAAAATATCTAGGAAGGGTATACTCCGCTAACATTGCCCTAGCAGCTTCTACCAAGGTTCTATTTTTCCTTTCTGCTACGCCATTCTGTTGGGGTGTTCTTGGAGCTGAGAAATTGTGCTCTATTCCTATCTCTTGGCAGAATGACTCAAATCTTTCATTTTGGAACTCTCCACCATGATCGCTATGGATTGTTGATATCTCACAACCTAATTTTCGTTGTATCCATGTGGAGAAAATTTTAAATTCCTCAAAAGACTCATTCTTGTGTGCTAAGAATCTTACCCAAGTAAATCTAGTGAAGTCATCTACAATCACAAACCCATAATTCTTTCCACCTAGACTGGCTGTACTAACGGGTCCAAATAAGTCCATGTGTAGAATTTCTAGTGGCCTAGAGGTGATCACGTCTCTAATTGAGTGAAAGGATGATTTGACTTGTTTTCCTTGTTGGCAAGCATCACATAAGTGATCCTTGGTGAATTCTAATTTAGGTACACCTCTAACTAGGTTTTTCTGAGTGATGTTTCTAAGAGTTTTCATACTAGCATGGCACAGTCTCCTATGCCATAGCCACGAATCATCAACTATTGTTTTCAAGCAAAATGATTTTGAGTTATCTACACGATCAAGGTCTAACATGTAAACATTGTTCATTCGTTTTCCTTCTAAAATTGTTTCACCAAATAAACTAATCAGGCATTTATCAGTAAAAAATTTAACATCAAAACCTTTGTCACACAGTTGACTAATGCTAAGTAAATTATGTTTCAAACCATCAACTAGTAAAACATTTTCAATTATAAAGTTCTTAGCATTACCAACGATACCTGAGCCTATCACCTTCCTGGTAGTGTTGTCTCCCAACGTTACTTTGCCTCCAGTTTTGGTCTCCAATAGGATGAACTTCTTCATATCTCCAGTCATGTGACGCGAGCAGCCACTATCCAGGTACCACATGCTCTCACTAGGTCTTTTGTGAGAGCATCCCTACAATTTCATTCAAAGATTGGATTTGGGAACCCAAGTGAGTTTGGGTTCCACCTTATGCTTGTATGAATGAGATGTATGCATGTTATGCTGTGATGGATGCAATTTAGGTCTCCACACTAAGTGTGTCCTATGGTGAATTGTGCATGTGCGGGCTATGTGACCTAACATGCCACAAGAGAAGCACCTAACACCAGGAAATGGGTTCACTAATCTATGAGTGTGATGGTGCCTCTTCCTAAGGTTTTGTGATGTATGCTGTGTTGGAGGTTTTCTAGGATGGCCTACTGTGAGTGATGCAATTTCATTTTCTAGTTCTTTTATCTTTTCACTATACGTTTTATTTTGAGCGGTCAATCCATCAACTTCTATCAATAGCAAGTGCTCACTATGGTCTACTTCTAATGCAAGTGCAGTTAGTTTTTCATACTCTACATCTAGTTCAATATGTGATGTTTTCAAGGATTCATGCGCTTCAATTAGATCAATATGCTTCTTATTTAATGCATCATACTCATCAAGAAGTGACATGTGATCTTTATCTAAATCAGAATTTTCTTTAACTAAGTTAGCATGCTCAATTTGTAAGGAACTAAATTCAATATTAAGTTTAGCATGCATTTTCTTCAGTTTTCTATAAGAGTCATGAATATTCTCAGAAATAAGCAATAATTCATCATAAGAGAGTTGACATACCTCATCTTGATCCAAATGATCAAGGTTATCATTAGCCATAAGACACAGATTTGTTACCTCCTCCTCTGCTTCTTCTTCTGATGATTCTGAGGCAGAGTCGGCCCAAAAAGCTTTCTGTGTCTTGGTCTTTCCTCTCTTGTATTTACCTTTGTCATCTCCTTTCTCCTTTGCTGGTTGACTTTTCAGATTAGGACAATCGGCTCGTAGGTGACCTGGCTTCCTGCACTCAAAGCAAATTGTATTAGATGAAACCTTATTGGACCTTGAGCTCTTACCTTTATTCCAGCTGTTTTGATGACGCTTCTGTTTTCTCTTCAGAAAATTTTTGAACTGTCGGGTCATCAATGCTATTTCATCGTCTTCCTCCCCTGCAGAGCTTTCACTTTCTGAGTTGCTAGCTTTTAATGCCACCGTCCGCTCCTTTTTCTTTTCACCTGCATCACTTTGCCTTTGGCTCACTCCTTGCTCGTATGCAATGAGTGACCCAAGGAGGTTATCAATAGAATAAACATTAAGATCTTTGGACTCAGTGATAGCAGTTATCTTAGCATCATAGGAACTAGGCAGACATCTAAGAATTTTATTTACTTTCTCAGAATTTGAAATTTCTCTACCTAAAGCATGCAAGGATGTCACAATTTGGGTGAACCTAGTGTACATGTCAGAAATTGTTTCGCTAGGTTTCATACGGAATAATTCATAATCATGCAGTAAAATGTTAAGCCTAGACTGTTTTACTTCGTTTGTTCCTTCGTATGTAATGCACAGTCTATCCCAAATCTCCTTACCAGAAGCACAAGTAGATACTCTCATATAATCCTCAGATTTCAATGCACAAAAGAAACAGTTTAAGCACTTAGCATTCAGTTGGGCTAATTCCCTATCCTCATTGCTCCATTCATTAAACGGTACAGGGGTTTTCAAACCATTAACAGTTTTAAACGGTGCAACATACCCATCATTAACTAACATCCACATGCGGTAATCTATAGATTGCAAAAATGTAGACATTCTAATTTTCCAAAAATCAAACGGTATGTTATCAAAAAGTGGTGGACGAGTTATTGAATAACCCTCCGCAGTGTTACGATTACCAAAATTCGACATGATCGTTTTTTCAAGGTTTTCTAAAACACTATTTTTGAAAAACAAGCTCTGATACCAATTGAAATTACTAAACGACAAGAGGGGGGGGGGGTGAATTGTAAAAAGTTTTCTCTTAATAAAAAATAAACCCTAAACAAGAGTTCTAATTTTTGTTGGTTTTTGAAATATTAAAATAAAGATCAATGCAATTTTACTTGACCAAAAAACCACGTGCAATAGATATGAAAAATTAAAGTGCAAGCAAAAAGTAAACAATGATAAAGAAAGAACACACCAAGATTTTTATAGTGGTTCGGTCAAAATATGACCTACGTCCACTCCCCGGAGTCCTCCACTCCGGGATTTTCACTATAAAAATAGTTCTCCTTTTGCCCCCCTTGGCAAGGCGGAGAAGCCTGTACAAACCTCCCTTTCACCAACCCGGCGTGGCGGAAGACCAAACTCTGTTTTCGCCCTCCTGGCGACGGCAGAGAACCTTCTCGTTTTTCTCCCTCCTGGAGAAGGCAGAGAACCTCGAGGTAACGGATGCAGACAGGCCTTTCCCTTGGAGATCCTCCCTCAAATCCTTCTCGGGCCACAGGAGGAGCAAGATGCAGCGAGCTTGGAGCAACCGTGTGATCTCCCTCACACCTCTTCTCCCTCACAACGCTCACCTCCTCCTACCTTTCAACCCTCAAGAATTTCTCTTGAGTTTTCTCCCTTGGAATCCCCTCTCTAATCACGTTTACCCTCTCTAACAAAACTTTTTCAAAAAGAACTTGATTGGCATCTAAAAAAGGCTCCAAAAACCTCTGAATTCAAAATTAGCCGTTACTGTTCGTACAGTACGATTCATCATCGTACAGTACGATCTTCATAAACAGCCGTCGTCCTGGTACGAAGGTGTACGAACAGTACAAAAACAATTCGTACTGTACGATACAATATCGTACGGTACGATTCAACAACATACTATTCGTACAGGACGATGGTCTGGACGATCGGATGTCGTCTCTGTTCATCGTATGGTACGATTGACATCGTACAGTACGATGTGACAAAAACCAAGAGATCGTACCGGACGATATCCGGGACGATCATACTTCGTCTCTGTTCATCGTATGGTACGATCAAGTTCGTACAGTACGATGTTCAAATTTCAATTAGGCCTTGATTACGTGCACTAATCACGGGTTAATTTAAGTAAGTATTTGAAACCCATCGTACAGTACGAACATATTCGTATATTACGATGTTCAAATCTCAATTAGGCCTTGATTACGTGCACTAATCACGTGTTAATTTAAGTAAGTATTTAATACAGATCGTACAGTACGAACAAGTTCGTATAGTACGAACGGCGCAAAAATCACTTCCTCAAATTAAGACACGGCTAGGGTTTTTGGATCTGAACATATCGTACAGTACGAAGTACTTCGTACAGTACGATCTATTCACAGATTTGCCCACATAGCTTGGATCGTACGGTACGAAATAACATCGTACAGTACGATCTCCAGAGAAGAATTTTACTTATATTTTCAGTTAAAAAAAAAATTCTCCCCCTGTGTGTGTGCATGGTTGCTCTTACTCTTTCGCATTTTGTGGCCAGACTCAATAAAGTAAAAAATACAATAAATGGAAAAATACAATGTTTGACTCGTACTCCTAATCTACCCGGTCTTGAGTCTTCCTTTCTTCCTGAGTCACTTGTGATCTTCCTGAAATGTTAGTGCTCAAGGAAAATAACAAATAAAATAATAAGCAATGAAAAGCAGTTCCAAGTCACTCATTATTTGGCATCATCAAAATCTCAAACTCGGGGCCATGGGTTGCAACAATTACTGCCCTTCTCATTTTCATTTGTAATGGTTTCAACTGAAACCACCTGCTGATTGCTGGTATCTCTATGCTCCTCAATAACTCCATTCACCTTTCCACCTCTTCCTGCCATCACATTCCTCCTGAATCTTCTATTTTTGAATTGGACTTGAATCCAAGGTCCATATTCATTATTTGTAATTGAATTATTAACTACAGCGTCTGGCTGCAAGTTTTCACCCGTATCTTTGACCGCTTTCTTCTTAGATTGATCCTGGATACCAATCTTTGCATTATCAGGACATATTTTGGATTCATGCCCCACTTTACCACATTGATAGCAAAGTAAATCAACTTTTTCATATTCCACCCTTTGAAAAAATCTTCAAGCACTTCCTTCCACCCAAACTCCATTTGGCAGTTTCTTCTCCAAGTCAATCTTGACGCAAACACGAGCAAATTCCCGCTTACTCCAGCGAAACGTGTTACCATCAAGGTATAATGGTGATCCAATACACGAAGCAATTCTAGCAATATTGTCTTCGTCCCAGCAATACAGAGGTAAGTTCGATAATCTGATCCAAATTGGAGCAGAAATCCCCTTAAAAGAATTCAGATCGAACTCAGGCGTCCACTTGTCCATCCCCACAATGCACCCATTCACATACCATGGTCCTCCGTTCAAAATTTCATCCACCACCTCGCTCGACTTGAATGAACACAGAATCCAGTTCATCCCTAATGACGTCAAATGGAAACTGCCATATTTGCTCCATTGTCTTCTAAGTTCAACACTACTCACCGGAAATGTCACATTATTCCCCAGCACTTCGATCACAATGGAATTCTTCAGGGTTTTTGAATTCTCAGCCTCCTTATCAGCATTTAATCTGACAGCAACTCCATCTTCAGAGAAATCAATTTGTTCTTTGTTGAACGAAATTTTAATAGGCTTGATTTTCATCCAAGCATCAGACACTTCCCCGATGACATTTTGTTCAGAGTAATTAGAACGAGGCGCCAAATTATCATTCTTCTGTCCTCCTTCAGGGTTAATTTCGTTTTCAAGGGTCCGTCCACCCAGCGATCCAAGAACACCAGAATAACTCTTCACCCTCAAACTGATATTGTTAGAAGCCGAGAAATCAGATTTACCAAGGTCAGGAATACATAGAACATCTCCTTCTTTTTGGACTTCACAAACATCTTCTATAACTTTCTTCCCCTTACCTTCAACAAATTCTTGACGATGCACCGGCGCGAGTCCTTCTCTAATTACAACACCAAGCGAACCTCCAGATGGACGTACGTCAGCCATTATCACCAGCTATCACCCGCCGACGATCATCCGATGATCGATCGATGCCAGAAATCCAGGCGTGGAATTCCCGCAAAAATTGAATTCGAAACACAGAGGTTTCTCTCTCTAGAATTCGCACCAGAGTTTCTCTCTCTAGAATTCGCTAGAGCAAGAGAAGTGATCATTACTTCTCTTCATGCTTTGGGATAAGAATTTTATAATTATGAAAAATCAATTAAATAATATGTTGCTTGCTAGAGCCTTGGCATGCTAAGGTAACAATGATGTTGGAGTTAAAAGATTTGAATGCTTACTCTATTAACAACTTGCTTGGTTCTTTGATTGCATATGAACAAAAGATTAGCTAAAAATTTATAGATAGCGAGGACATAATGAAAAGAGTATCACTAAATATTGATGACTTAGAGAGTAGTAACTCAGAAGGAGATTGTGCTGATGATAAAGTAATTCATTAAGTTTTTAAGAAATAAGCATAAGTGACAGAATTAAAATTACAAATGTAAGGTATGTAAAATAGGTTTTTTGCTAACATTATGTATTATGAATGCAATAAGATAGAGTATATAAGTTTAAACTGTCCAAATTTTAAAAGTGCAGATGAATGTTTATGAAAATAAATTAAAGAACTAAAAAAGGCAGCATCAAGATCAGCTCATACACATCTCAAGAGAGCAACATATACATATTCTTGCTATGAAGAAGTCCCATCATTGTAATGATTTTTTCATTTATTCAAGGTGTTAGGTATTATTTTTGTGGCATGATATGACAGATAACACGAGTCTCTCTACTTAGAGTCCAGCATAGTACAGAGTTTGTTTGTAGGCCTAAGGCCTTATAATCACAACATAATATATCTACATTATCTCTCAATTTTTGGACCACTCTTATTGGGGTTCTAAAATTCACCCCTTAGTATGTTATTTAGGTATGTATTCATAAGGGGTCTAATGAAGGTATGTAGAATCTGGATAGTGGATGTTCAAAGCATATGATGGCATATATTAACAAGTTCATCATACCGGAATCTAGAAGTGGACGAAGTATAATCCTTAGGGATAGTACTACATGAAATTTCATTGGATTAGGTATAATAGGCAAGAAAAAAATGGTAAGTACTTTTTGTAGATGATCTTAAGCATAATTTTCTTAGAATTAACCAGTTATATGACAGAGGATTTGATGCAAAATTATATTATGATAAATGCTTGCTTTTACTTTAGGCAAAAACTATTTTATGGTGTTTTAGAGTAAATAATATTTATATGTTTGGCCTAGATAACATTGATAAAATTAGCAGGGTATGCTATTTAAAGAAAATTGTAGATGAAGCTTATTTGTGTCATATGAGACTATAACGTGCAAGTATGATAACACTTTAAAAGGTCACCCACTTAGACCTAGTTAGAGGTGTACCAAAGTTAGTATTCATTAAGAAGTACATTTATTTTTTATATATATATTTTTTTATTTTAGGGGAAACCACAGAGGGGCATACGTGTTAATATAAAAAAGTAGTACATGGTCCTTAAAGGGCCCTCAAGCTCACTAATGCTCGAAAGAGCTACAAAAAGATAATAAAATAAACCTCCAAACTCGAGGCCCCTACTCGAAAAAATGACATAATAACCTAGATACATTTTACAGTGCACAAGAATGAGCACCCAAAAAAGATTAGAGAACCAAAAAATAGTTGCCAGATCCAGCTTCCCATTCAAGATAAGATCACTACGCTCAGATGTATAATAGGAATTATGCAAAAGAGGATAATGCACAAAAAACACAACAAAAATATAAATAAATACTAACAATAGGAAGATTCTAACAGTTATAAATCCAACAAAATATACAAAAATCCATCCAGATAGTACTCAATAACATGATGATACCCAAATAGCAGCATATAAACATAACCAAATAGCAACAATAATGATAGTAGAAGGAATCATAGTCCAACACAAAGTCTGCTAACAACCAGGGCTCAATAATAAGGCAACACCGACCTAGCACAATAAGGCAAGAATATAGCAAGACAATCATAGGAAAACACAAAATGCCCAAGTACAAACCGTAGCAAACAAAAGGACCACACCACTTAGTGAAATCAAAAACCAAAGGGCACCAGAATACCCCAGTCGTAATAAACAACAGAGCACTTAAATACTTAAAGGTAGTTAATCAAGAAAACCAACCAACAATAGCCCAAAGATAAAGAGATAAGAGAAATAGTGCCAACTGACTCAACCCCAAAGAAATAATTGCTAATAAAACTAAATTAAAGAAGATCCAAGAAAGAAACTCGTGCATAAGCCCCACCAAGCCCAAAGGTAATAACATTAAATGCTAGAACCAACACCACAAAAAAAGATCCAGAGGAAGAACAGCTAGCTAAGGCCCTCCAAATTCCACCATAAGTAAACACCAAATAGCACCAAAAACCAAAACACTTGGGAAGAAACAACCCAGACCAGGTAGATTTGCACCAGATCCAAAACAAGGCAACTAGATAAATCAACCAGAGAGTCACATTGCCAAGGAACAAGTCAGGAATGTCACCATAGCAGGAAAAAACAAAATAGGGAAGAAAAGCCCCCCAAAAGCCTCCACAACACCACCAAAACTCAAAAAAGTCTAGAGTAGAACAACCCAGTCCAAGGAGAACAACAACAACGTAAACAGGTAAAAGGATACCAGAACCCACAAAACCACACCAACATCAACCAGTCAAAAAACAAAAACACAACCACCAGACCCCAGGAAGACAAAAGCACCTTCCCAAGCTTAAGGTAAACCTTAAATAATAATATAGGTTAAATTAATAACTTCTAATCTTAAGAGACCTTTCAAAGGAGCAGGAAGATTAACACCAAAAAAATCTTAAAAATAATCCAAACTACAACCCTAGTTGGCAAGCCAGTTTGCACAAGCATTCCCCTCCTTATAAACATGAGATAAGGAATGGTTCATAAAAATAATAAGGTTCTTAATATCCCTCACAAGATAAAATTGCTTAAGGGTACAAACCATATCAATGATAGAATTTAAAATTTGAAAACTATAATTGGAATTTACTTTTACATTAATATTAGTTAAGTTAATAGAAATACAAAACCGAAGGCCATAAAGAATAGCTGAAATAATGGCATAATTCACATCACCCTTATGGACTGGACCAGCAAAAGCCATATATAAAGTACCATTACTATCTCAGATCACCCCACGACACCCCAAATAAAGAACCCTAAGCTTATTGGAATTAAAACCAGTCTCCCAAATAATACCAAAAGCAGAAGCGAGAAAGTAATAATTTTTAAAGTTGTTAACAGATAGAAGATTGAGAGAATAAAGAGCCAAAATCTTGTCTTTCACATTTTGAATAATTCTATGATGGTTCATAGTAATACCGTTAAAAAGTGAATTATTCCTATCCAAGCATAAATACCACAAAATGATAGAACGGATAACATTTCTAATATGGCCTTTAATCTTAATAAACTAAGAATTAAGCATAGCATAAAGAGGCATTTTAGCATTAAAGCAATTTAATTAAAATAAGTCATCAAAATAAACCCAAGTTTTAATAGCTAAAGGACCAGAAATGAACACATGATGCATATTCTCCACATAATAGCAATATTGACACTTAGATGGAAAATAAAACCACTTTTAATTAAGTTATCATCAGTAGAAATGAACTTATGCAAAATCCTCCAGACAAAACTGCCATAGTGGAAGGAATACTTTTGTGCCAGATCATAGAAAAGATATTATCAACATCCTTCATATCAACAATCTTCTAAGCTCTAACAGTATGCTAAGCGTCCTTTAATCTAAAACCACTAGCCTTGGACAAATCACATAAAATTAAATCATGATAGTTCGTATTCAAGGGAAGGTTCAAAATTTGTTGAATAGTAAAGTTAGGAATAACATTAGCAAGTTTCTGATATTCCCAACAATTATCATTAATGAAGTAATTCACCTTAATGGCTGTAGTGGTATATGAGTTAGTAATAGAATTAATAGTTTGGCCACCCAAACAACAGTCTTGCCAAAAGTAAATATTTCCATTACCAAACCCCCAAGGGATTAAAGGTTTAATAGCCCATTTAACTTTGCATAACCTTTGCCACACTTTAGAATTACCTTGGTTGAAGGAACAAGTAGTAGGGTATTTTCCCACACAATATTTAGCAAACACGAAGTTAGCCCAAAGGCTCACTCTAGCATGAAAGTTGTATCACAGTTCAAACAAAAAAGAATAAGCCAAATCATTCATAGTTTCACAACCCAGGACCCCTTCATCCAATGCACCACAACAATTATCCCAAGAAGACCATATAATTTTAGAGTTGCTACGAGCTCCTTTCTAGAAAAATTTATTAATAAGTTTATCAATTTTATTGAAAATCGCTTGAGTGGGGAGCATAGTATAAAAAATGTAAATAGCTAAGGAACAAAGGACACTTTTGATAAGAATTAATCTTCCCCCAAAGCTCAAAAAATAAGAATCCCAGGATAACAACTTACTGTGCACAAAAGTAATTAAATCATCTAAAAGAAAAGTTTTATTTTTGCCTTTAAAAAGAGGAACCCCAAGATACTTAATAGATAATTGACCATGCACAAAACCAGTTAGGTCTTTAATAGCCACAATACGATAATTAGACATTCTCTTGGGGCCAATAAAACAACACTTCTTTTTATTCAGAAAAAGACCACTAACCATCTCAAATTGATGAAAGAAATCCATAAGTTTATTAATCTTGTTAATAGAAGCATTAATAAAAATAATAAATTCATCAACAAAACATAAGTGAGAAATAAGAAAACCACCCACAATTCTAAAATAAAGACTAGGATAATTCTCAAAGAGGTTGGAAAGACCTTTAAAAAGTAATCTGCCACCATAACAAAGATAGCAAGAGAAAGTGAGTCATCCGCTCTCAAACTATTAGAGGATTTGAGAAAACCATTGCTATTTTCATTAACAATAATAGAAAAATAGGAACCTTGAATGCAATTTCTAATAATCTTAATGAAAATAGAGTCAAAACCAAAAAGCTTCAAAATATTATAAAGAAAGATCCAATCAAGGTTATCATAGGCCTTAGAAATATCAAGTTTCAAAGTCAAGTTACCACCTATAAACCTAATATTAAGGTCTTGACAAAATTCATGGACCAACATAATATTATTAGCAATAGCACGCCCTTTCACAAAACTCATTTGATACAGAGATATAATTCTAGGTAAAATAGAAGTAACCCGACTCATAAGAATTTTAGAAAGAAATTTATAAAAAAAGGTACACAGAATAATAGGTCTAAAGTCATTCCAATTATTAATAGAATTGTTCTAAGAAATAAGCACAATAGAAGTAGAATTAAAAAACTTAGGAATTGAATTACCAGCAAAAAATCCAAAATAGCATAATAATGATCATTACTAATATTATGCCAAGACTTCTAAAAAAACTTAGTGGTGAAGCCATCCAGCCAACCACATAATCACCGTTCATGCCATGAACAATCTCTTTAACTTCCTCTAAAGGAGGAGGTTTAGAAAGAAAATCATTATCCTCAGGAGATATAAGGTTATGAATAATAGAAGAATTATCAATATGACCAGTAGTAAAATCATTATTGAAAAGGATTTTGAAATGCTGAACCACTAAATTAGCAATTTCCAAACTATCCTCAGTCACAAAATCATCCTTCCGGTGAAATTTGTTAATACAATTTTTGGCCCATTTTCTCTTAACCAAGTCAAGGAAATACTTGGTATTATTATAACCTTCAAGAAGATATAAAGCACTAGCTTTTTGTTTCAAAAAATCCTTCTCCTAAGCTTGTAGTTTAAAAAGGTAATATTTAGAATCCCTCAATAAATTGAAGTTAACATCAGAAGGATTATCTTGACAAATAGTCTCAAAATTGTTCACTTGCTACTCGATTTCCAAAATATTAGTAAAATTTTTTTAAAAACATTATGATTCCACCAATTTAAAACTTGCGTAAATATTTTTAATTTAAACCATAGTCTCCTCATACCATAGATAGAATTATCGGGGTGGATCGGAGCTTGCCAATTCTCCATAACCAAAACCAAAAAGGAATCATGAAGTAATCACATGTTTTTAAATCAGAATTGAGGGTAAGAATTAATTTACCTAGCCTTGGGACTAATTAATATGGGAGAATGATCTGATAAAGCCTTACTAGGATGCTCAACATTAACAGCAATAAAAGAATTAATCTAGGAGTCATTAAATAATACTCTATCCAACCACTACCATAAATGACCCAGATTCCAAGTTAATTTATTCCTAGAGAAACCAATATCAATTAAATTACAGTCCATAATCATGTTACAAAAATCCTCCATAAGGCGATAGGAAAGGGAAGACCCTCCTAAATGCTCAGACAGATTAGTAATAGTGTTAAAATCATCACCAACAAGCTAAGGAAGATTACAAATACTATAAAAGTTAATAAGTTGATCCCATAAAATTTTTCTAGTAAACTGAGAAGAAGCGGCATAGATAAAGGATGCATAACAAAATGAAAATTCAAAAATTCCACATATCAATGTATTACCTGAGTGAAATCAGCAATAACATCAATCTTAATTGGATCCTTCCATAAAACCCAAATCTTATAAGCCACATTCAAAATAGCATACTTAAAACCCAAAAACTAAGAGGTACTACCTAACTTAGTAGAAGAAATAAAAGGTTCAAGCAAAATAAGAAGAGAAATATTGTAAATACGACATAAATTTTTAACTTTTAACTTAGAAGAGGGACACCAAATGCCCCTAACATTCCAAATAATGTAATTAACCATAAAATAAGACTTAATGAAAAGTATGTGAACGAGTAGTTCTAAGCAATTGCAAAATGATGGTTTTCTTTTTCCTACCTCTACTACTATTAAACTTGATAAAACTAGTGTCATTATCATCTTTAGCAAAATATTTAGCCATCACATTGATATCTTTAATATCAGTAAAAGCATCACTATGATAATGAGAGTTTAAGGGAAGTTTACTATCATCATTCAAACCTTCCTGTCTAATCTCCTACTACAAATCACCCTCCTCAAAGATACTGCCATCCTCCAAATTATTTTTGTTTCTTAATTCAGGTCCAACATTACCAACCACCATACAGTGTTGGTCTTCCTCCTTAGCAAGAACAATTGTTTGAGTAGGCTCCATATTAGTAAAATTATTATTAGACAACATGATATTCATCTCAGATAGATTATTGTTAGTAACACAATGAGTTATGGATAAAGAAGAAACAATATTATGATTATTAGCAATAGGTAATATATACTCATCCACATGTTTACAGTCACTATTAGAAGAAGGGATAGTGTGAGGCTTTAGTCCCTAAACAGAAATCAGATCATCATTATGAATAGAATGTGATTCATTATGCATTAAGGTATATGGGTCCTCTATAACATTCTCCATATTAGTACCATTACCCTCAACCATGATAGGAGTAGATTCTTAACTAATAACCTGCATTTGAGAAACGTTAACCTATGTATGAGAACCATTACCCTCAACCAAAACTGAATTATGCTTCACAATATCAAGTTCAACTGAAAGAGTAGCATTCCCCTTTGATGGTTTGGTTGAAATCATCCCCTTTCAGAGTTGGGGATGCAACCTAAAGCACTCATTTAACCCATGACCATGAATCTTGCAAAGAGAACAAAAGATGGGTAAGTTTTCAATTTCCACATTCTGGAAATACCCATTCAATTTTGAGCCAATCCAAATTTCCTTAGGATATTTTGTAGAGATATCCAACTTGACTAAAACATGAGCCATAGAAGGCTTAGAAATAGAAGCCGTAGCATGGTCGGTCTGTAGAGGCCTACCAAAGATTATAACCAAACAGCAAAGGATATGAGAATTAAAAATATGAAGACACAAGTTTGGGAATGAAATAAAAAAAGGAGCAATCTTAGATTACTCATGCACATCAAAATCTGGAGTCCATTTCAATAATCATATTTGACAAGCTTGTATATAGTAAGATCTTCTTGAAAAAATATGACTGTAATCGAGATTGTTATTCAGTTGAATCACAATATGATGAGGATCTAACAAGCTAATGTGAAAAGAACCAGATAGCTTGAGACTAAAAAAAAAACTTTTGGATCACATCTAAATTAGGCCTACAAAGAACAAACTTACGGACCAAAGTATGAGGAAAAGCTGCAGCAAGTTGCGAGATAACATAGTCATCAAACATCAAAGCAGGATAAAGGAAGTTTGCACAAAATTAAATTTATCAGAAGTCAACGAATCACTCACCAAAACATCCTAAAAGACCATGATTTCCCATCAAGAAATGAAGAGGGAGGTGGGTTAGATGATGCTGACGATGTCATCTACCAGAGCCAGCAAAGCCAAAAAAGACCTTAAAACAAAATGTGAAACACACCTAGCAAACCAAGAAGGAAGAAAAAAAAAACACAAAAAACTGAAGCCAGGAGCAAGGAGATGAAGCAAGAGAGCAAAACCCTAAATCACCGGGAAATTGCCTCAAAAGATAGAGTAGAGAGACATTACACCACTAAGAAGTACCTTTTTGATGCATATGAACTAGAAAAATAGGTTAAGTACTCTTTTCACTTATTGAATGATATTAACACTAGCATACCACCAGAGATACTACATATGATTCTATTTGGACTTATTAGTACTATAAGTTTAGGAGAAAAATCACATGGCTTTGCAATCATAAAAGATTACACTAGATTCAATTGGGCTAAGTTTCTAGAACAAAAGTGAGTCATTTGAGGAGTATAACATATTCTCAACCAAGATTAAATAAAAAAATTGGGTGTACTATTTCCACCATCCTTAGTGATCAAGAAGGAGTTTTTGAGAACTGTAGGTTTGAATCTTTCTTTCAATAAAATTGGAATAAAACATAAATCTTGGAACATTATCTCTTTTGACATCTATAATGCGGTTGTAGACTATTTTGGGGGGTCTCCGATGCCTAAATTTTTCTCTTCTACCTCCTTAGTTCTTATTCCAAAGAATAATTCTATCAAAACATGGAATGATTTTCGTCCTATTAGCCTATGTACCTGCTTTAATAAATTGATCTCTAAAATTATTAGTAATCGTCTTTCTGTGCTTTTACCTAAAATTATTTCCCCTCACCAGATGGGTTTTGTGAAAGGGAGAGCCATTACCGATAACATCCTGTTGGCGCACGAATTAGTTCATGATTTGGATGTTAAAGTTAGGGGGGGGGGGGGGGGCAATATGATTATCAAGTTGGATATTGCTAAAGCTTATGATAACATTGATTGGAATTTTATTTATTTAGCCCTTGAACTTTTGGTTTTAATTCTGGTTTCATTAATATCATTAAGAATTGTATTAACAATGTTTATTTTTCAATTATTATTTATGGTTCTAAACATGGTTTCTTCAAGTCTTCTATTGGTCTAAGGCAAGGTGATCCCATTTCTCCCGCTCTTTTTATTATTGCTGCTGATATTTTGTCTAGGGGGCTTGATAACTTGTTTCAGAATCACCCTGATCTATATTTTAAAACGTTAGGTGGTTTGCCTATTTCTCATTTATGCTTTGCGGATGATTTTATCATTTTTACTAATGCTTCCATTAACAGAATACATCGTATTTTGGATTTTTAGAACGATTTTGAAAAAAGTAGTGGTCTTTCCTTTAGTAAGAACAAAAGCTATTTTATTGCTTCTAAGTGGATCTCTAATCAGCATATTTTAGCCATTAATAATGCTACTGGTTTTTTGCAATCTACTCTTCCTTTAAAATATCTTGGTGTTCTTCTTTTTAAAGGCCGGAAATCTTCTTTTTTATTTAATGATCTCATTGCATCTGTTCAAAACAAACTGCAGTCTTGGGAATCTAATTTCCTCAGTTTTGGTGGCAAACTCATTCTTATTAAAAGTGTCTTATGTGCTTTACCTGTTTACAATTTTCAAACTATTGCTCCTACCAAAACTGTTTGTAATAAGTTACATAGGCTTATTAATAATTTCTTCTAGCGTGGCACTACTTCTTCCAAAATCAATTGGTCTAAATGGGATAATTGTTGTGGTGCTAGGGGTGAGGGTGGCCTTGGTTGCAAGAACCTTTGGGATCTTGCTAAGGCCTTCACCTTTAAACTTTAGTTTAAATTTCTTTCGAAAGATAATCTCTGGTCTCAATTCATGGTTGCTAAATACGGTAATGGTAAGCACACCTCTAATATTTGTATCAAACATGGTATCTCTAGAGTTTGGAGGAGGATGTGTAAGGTTAAATGGGATATGGATCCTCTCTTCTCTTGGGGGCTTGAGGTTGGTGATATATTTTTTTGGCAAGATAAATGGCTTGGTAATGACTCGATTGATAATATTCTTAATACTTCTTCCGTGTCCACTCTTAAAGTTAACTCTTTTTTCAGTAATAATTGTTGGGATATTCATAAGATTTCGAATGAGGTTCCGGATTGCATTAGGGAGCGGATCATTAAGGTGCCTATTAATAATCACTCCAAGGATATTCTTATGTTTATAGCTTCCAAAGATGGTAAATTTTCTTATAAAAGTGCTTGGAATGCCTTTAGGAATAAAGGTGACTTTCAGAGTATTTTTTACTAAAATTTGGCATAAGAATATCCCTAACACTATTTCTATTTTTGTTTGGAGAGCCTTACATAGGTTTATTCCAACGGATGATAACATGATTTATAAGGGGCTTAGTCTTGCTTCCAAATGTCAATGTTGTTTGCACACTGAGAACATTCATCATGTTCTGATTTTGGGTCCTGTTGCTGTGAGGACGTGGGTTTATTTTGATGATCTTTTCAAACTTAATTGCTTTAACTATCATCTTTCTCTTAAAGTTTTTTTGAACTGTTGGTTGGTTAACATTAAAGGTCATATTCATAATGTTATTCCTTGTCTGATCTTATGGTTCCTTTGGTTGGAGAGAAACAACTCCATTTTTAACGGTGTGAAGATGGATCATTTGAATGTCATTCAGAAAGTTAAAGATAAGGTGGCGGCTCTTTTGTCTGTTAAATTGATTTCTGCAAAGGATTTTAAAAATTATTTATCTGTTTTTGAAACTTTAGGTGGTTCCATGGATCCTTCGATTCCTCTTGTGCGTACTTTTAAGTGGAACAAACCTCCTCATAACTTTTACAAATTAAATATTGATGTTAGTATTAATGGTAATGTTGCTGGTTTTGGTGGGGTGATCAGGGATAGCAAAGGCTATTTTGTTGCTGCCTTTGCGGGCCCTCTGAACAATGTTGATTACCAGCATGCTATTTATAATGCCATCCTTTATGGTTGTCATCTGTGCAACAACATATATATTGTTAATTTGTTTATTGAAGTCATCGAATCCGTTAATCTTTCTCTGATTTCTATGGAGGAGGATGCTTGTTGTAATGCTAACTTCTTCTATCTTATCTGTGAGATCAAACATTGCCTGTTGGGATTAAATTACTCTTTTCTGCATATTGTGAATGGTAGTAACATTTGTGCTATTTGGCTGGCTCGGTTGGGCTGTGTGCTCAATGAGAATAAGGATTTTGTTTGGGATAATTGTCCTAAACAACTTAAGGGTTATCTAAAACTTGAAGAGAAGGAGGTTCCTTATGTTATTTACTGAGTGCTTTCGGTGTAGTGGTTTTGGCCCTTTTATGGTGTTTTTGTGCTTGAGCATTGGCTTTAATAGTCTCTTGGATGTTGGTTCTCCTTATTGGTACTCTTTTATCTTCATTCCTGGAGGTAATGAGAGTGATCATTTTTGCTGTGTGGTGGCCTGGTTGGAGGTTTCGGTGCTGGTTATTGTGCAGCTCGTGGTGGTGTGGGCATTTTTTATTTCTATTGCTGATTGTTAGTTTACTTGGGGCTGCAAGATGAACTTTAGTAGCAGCTCGTGGTGTTGGAGCATTTTAATCTCTACTCTTTATTTTGCCTGCAATTTTTTGACTTCGTGGTTGTGTTCTTACGATAACAGGTATCCTAATGGTTATGACTATATTGAGTACATTATCTTGTGGGACTTTTACAATCCTGGGAGCATTTACATTTTATTGGTTTTTTTCCCGCAATTTAGCTCTTACTGTTTATTTAATTTTTGCTCTAGTATCCTTGCAGGCCTGTTTTTCAGGTTTTTGGAGCTCCGCGCTCGTTTTGGGCAGGATACGCGTGCTGATCGTAGGGATATGCTGAAAGTTAATTTTTTCTCCCTTTGCTTTTTGTTTCGTAGAATGTTATTAGAATTTATTATAATTTTGATTAGTAGGGAACTCCAGCTCTTAGCTTTTTGATTTTGTTTGTAACTCCTTGGAGCAGTAGTGAGCTAGAGATCCCTTTAAGGACTGTGTATCTTTTTCCCGATATTAATGCGTAGGCCCGTAGGTGGGTTTTATCTAAAAAAAAAAGGAATAAAACATAATGTTTCTACACCTAGAACACCCTAGTAGAATGGCATAATATAAAGAAAAAAAAGATGATTTTAGTGCTGGCCACTAGTGCTATGTTGAATTAGAATAGACAACCCAAATACTTTTGGGTTGAGGCAGAAAGCACCACATTCTATATATTGAATAAGTTGAATGTTAGATCTAAGTTGAATAAAAATCCCAATAAACTTCTAAATGGTAGTACACTTAATATATTCCACTTATATGTTTTTGTGTGAAAATATTATGTCTTGAATAATAAAAAATCCTTGATGCAAAGTTTGATGAGGTAGTGTTTATGAGGATTCATATGTAGGAAAAGCTTATAAGGTCTTTAACAAAAGGAAATTGACATTGGAAGAATCAACTCATGTTATATTTAATCAGATCTATAGGGTTACTCCACCTAAAGAAGAAGAAGATCAGGATGACATCACTACTAAACTTGAGAGTATATAAATAAAGGATAGAGGGGAGACTTAGGAATCCTTACTTAGAGAGTGGATATATGCTTGCGGTCATCCTAGGGAGTTGATAATTAGGGATTCATTTACAAAAGTTAGGATTATACATGGACTTAAGAATGAAATTTGCCACACTATATTCATATCTACAGTCCATCACATGAACACAAAATAAGCCTTGAGAGATGAGTTTTGAGTCATATAAATATAGGAGGAAATAAATTTTTTTACTAGAAATACTTATAGGAGTTAATGTATGTACTAAATGATTAGAGCACTATAGGGACCAAGTTAGCAAATCTGTTGATCAAAAGATGTTCAAATGGGAAACAAGTTCCTTACTTTATTGACCTCGAATAAGCCCGGCATTATGTTTAACATTTTCCTATGTGCTATATTTCAGGCTGATCATAATGAATCCCATATGGCATAATTAAAGAAATCTCAAGTTATCTTGTAGGCACTCAAAACATAGGTATCTGGTATTCTCGAAATAGTTTGAAATTGAATTATTTAGATACATAGATTTAAAATTTATAGGATGTAAGATGGATAAAAAATAGAACATTAGAAACTTGCTAATTCATAGGATAATCCTTAGTATTTATTTTAATTGAAATTAAAACTTAGTAGCCCTATCCACTATAGAAGCTGAGTATAAAGCTACAAGAAGTTATTTTTGCCACGTCGTTTGGTTAAAGAATTTTTTATTTATTTCGGACTTTAGGTAGACATCATTACTTTCATGTGTGATAACACTTGTGTAATATGTATAATTATGAATCCAATTTAGTACTCTCACACTTAATCACATTAATGTTAAACACCATTTATTTAGGGATTATATGGAAAAGGGAGGTGTGAGCATATTATTTGTAGACACAAAAACCAGTTGGTTGATATCGTTATGAAACACCTAAGTTATGAATGATTTAGTACACTTAGGACAAGATTAGGAATCATTAATATAAGAGCATAAGAAATTGAGATGTCATATTATTAGCCTTATTTTTAGATGAGATCATTCAAACCATAAATCTCTTAATCATTATATTTATTTGGATCTAATTACTAGTCTAGATGCCCTAGACTTAGCCATTTAATCCCAAGCATCTTAAACAAAATTCAAACACCTTCAAACTAGAACAAAACCTTGATTCACACTCCACATGCATATTGGGATGTAATCTGCATCACACTAGATCTTTGACTTCAGTCCTTGCATTAATATCTATCATAGAAGCTCTATATGCTAAGCCCATAACTTGGAGCTTTCCAAGTGAGAGGTTAACCCATTTGACTAGTAGAGCTAGCCCAAACTAGCTTAATAGGTGAAACCCATGTATTAAACTACTATAAACTCCATCTTTCCATTAAACTTCAATAAATTAAATTCATTAAAGCTCCTCATGGTTTAGATATGTTCAGTCTGCATACCCTAGCCAAAGATTGACCTGCCAACCTAACCCAAGACTTGTCAAAATTGAGTAGAATGGGTCAAATTCCTACACATAATCAACTATAGTTGAAACATTGCTCAAATTAAATTCCACTGACTTCCTAAATATGATTAATATATGGGTTAGTATTGTTTTCATGTGGCGAGTGTGTTGGATGCAATTTATTTAATTAAGCAAGTGTCTATGTTAATCAAGTAATAAAGTGAATGAGAGGATGTCGATCCCATGTGAAAAAGTGTATCCCAAAGAACCTTGCTAGTATTACTACTCAAGTAGCATGACCATTCTACGTATTCTAATGGAAGGTCAAGCTCTAAAAATTACAAAAATGTTGAAAATATAAAGTACTTGAAATAAAAGATGTCCTGGACTCATGATAATGAATGTTGCAGTATTTTCTTAAGTACTCATCTAAGCTTGTTGTTAATCAAAGCACATATACCCTTAGACCTCTATCTAGCTTGTAAGGGTGTAAAGTAAGGCTCTCACCTCACTATAATGGTTTTATTTTCATAGGCATTAGAATCCTATTCTTCATATATCTTGTTTTGAAAGTTTTCTATATTAATTCTCCTGACGTTTTCCATTATTCCTCAATCGAGGCAATGAATCACACTAGGTTTTAATTTCATATAAGGCTATTACATGAATTAAATAAAGATCAAGAGAAATTAAGAACAACTATAAAAAATTTCATATACAAGAGTCTAAATTAGAAATAATACTCTTAATTCACATTATAAGACCAAAATAAAGTTTTTTATCCATCCATAGAACTTATTTTACACAAAATAGATTTCTTTAGTAACAACATAAAATATAGAAGAGATATGTGTTGTAAATGTTACAAAAATAAGCATTTACAAGCATTCTCGAACAACAGATGCTCCCAAGATAAATTTCCCTTAAGCATATTCACTCTCCACTCTAAACTCTAACTCCTTTTATTATCTTAAACAAAAAATAAATGACCTCCCTCAACAAAAAAGAAATGATAACTATTTATATTAATTACAAAAATAGAAATAGGTGCTATGGTGCTATTGCGATGAGTGTTGTGCATTATAATAATGAACTATCACTTCAGTGCTTAGTACTTGTCATCGTTACAATGTGATAAGTATAAATTATGCATTATTTAATAGGTTTTATTTTTTTGTAAAAAAATATTATTTCATTTGATTTTGCAGAAAAAACTTAAAAAAGATAGAAATTACTAAGGAGGCCTATTCACCACAACATAAGAAGAAATACTACTTGTACATCACCTTCAACATAATTGAGGTGCCATATTATGGGTATAGAATTGTCAAGTTCTCTTTTTTAGAGCACTATGGTGGTGAGACATCTAGTGATGCAGCATAGCCAATGATGGTGGATTAGAAAGTCAACTTAGTAGTACCAAGTTCTTAGGAATTTAAATACTGCGACACCTCAATTTTTCATGTATTTGCACCAACTTTTACAATCAGATTGTAACTTTTAAGTCCCATGTTGTTTCGATGAAAGGTTGTGACTATTAACTAAGTAACATTTCCAGTTTATTAAATATCATAGTGGAGCAAAACATTTAGCATTGGGGATTTAGTTCAATTTAAGGGCGCTGCGGTGCAATTCTTTCAAGCGCCATAGTGTCAGTTGCCTATGAATTTCAATAAATAAATGTTATGTTTTGTTTAAATAAGAGTTCAGTCACTAACGTAAATTTTAAAACTTTTTCAGTGTACTCTTGTTCCCTCTTAGAGTAAAATTTAGGGGAGACTAGTCTCAGTTGCCTATGAGTGTTTATCCTATAATTTTTGAAGAAAACTTGTAAGTAAAGAAAGAAGTATAGAGGATATCCCGTGATCCTTCTTGGTTTATAACTCTAATATATTTGCATGCATCTATGAATTTAATGAAAATGAGTTTGTTGGTAATTTATTCTATGTTTGGCTATGTCTCTTATTTTGGATTGATAATGCAAAAGAGCATGTAAATTTTTATAAATATTCTTATACTTTAAATGTATAATGATATTTTTAGTATTATCCCATTCTTTATTTAATGCACAAAGTGGCCATATGTGCAGTTAAAATATAATATACTGTACAGCTTCGATAGAGGAATATAAATGTTGCAACTCAGGAATGAAGATTGAGATTGTGGTTTCTGATGATAGTAAAATATTATTGTTCTAATCATTTTATTATTTCTCCTAGCATGTATTGGATATTTTTATTTTGTGTGTGTACTAGCATTTCAGGGAAATTATTTACTACTCAAGATTATTGAAGACTTACATATATGATATAATAGGATTTCATATAATAGAGTATGCATATCTCTATTTTTTATTTCTTGAGTCTAAGCAAAGGTGATTGTAATTGTGTAACCATGTTTACACACACAGGGGGAGAGTTGTAATTTTTTAAAAAGAAAAAGTCTAATGTAATGTACGATATTTAATTGTACTATACGATTTGAAAAATTTTTCCTCCAGAATGCAGTTACTCAAATCAAGGCCTAAATTTTTTAAACTATTTATGCTATATGATATTAATTCATATAGTTGATTGACATAGTACAAAATTCCTTTTGTACCAGATCATAGCAAATGAACTTATTCATTTTGAACTATTCATATTATACGATGTCAGGTCATATAAATGACTGATAGAGAATAAAATTCTTTTTGTATCAGATTGTACCATACAAGTACATTCATTTTTGAACTGTTTGTATAGTTTGGCATTAGGTTATAAAGATGGCTGATAGAGTACAAAATTTACTTTGTAACAGATTATACCAAAATAATACATTTATTTTTGAACTGTTTGTATAGTACGATATCAACTCATATAGATGACTTACACTATATAAAATTAGGTTCGTATAAGATCATATCATACAAATATAACTATTTTTATATAGTTCATACATTATAATCTAAATTCATACAGATGACTAACAATGTACAAAATTAAGTTTGTCCCTATTTGTACCAAATAAAGCCCTAAGTTTTGAACTGATTGTACCGTACGATCAATAATCATACAATATGTTTTCCTTTCTAGAGAGAGAAAGTTTGAATTTGTTTTCTCATGGGTTTTCTTGTCTCCGATCATGGCGGCGACTGGCCGTCCCCCATCGAACCCTCCAGATCTTCATCATTCGATCGACAATCATCTTCCAATTGATTGTCCTGTCTCTCCTTCTTCCACGATTTCTTCTAATCGGTGGAATTTGGCTCGGTTGAATCCAAGATCTGAAAAGAAACTTTTGCTCATCAATGAAAATTCTGGTTCCATTGCTCAGCAAGATTCACTGATTCCTTCTCTTGAAGTAAACGGTAAGAAGGTGATTGATTTTCCAACCTCTTCCGATGATGTTCTTCAAGAAATCGGTCTGATTTCTAATGGGTTAAATTTTGGTTCATTGGATCAAGGAATTCTCTGTTCTTTGAATTCTCCTTCTATTAAAAAACCTGAAGTCAATGAGAAAATCTTGAAGAGAAAGATTTTGAATGAGGCATTAATTCTAGAAGAAATTCCTGGTTTAAGGGGCATTGCTGTTTCATCTGATGAAATACCTGCAAAGGAGATTGATAAACTGAAAGAATCTTTTATTAATGCTTGGAAGAAACCCCAACGTATCAAAATTAATTTTGATGCTAGCATCATTGATCTATCTTCTGTTGGTAAGGCAATTAAGTTGAACTCTAAGAAAGAGCAGGCCAATGCAAAAATTCTTACTAATTCAAGAGTTCTGAAGGTTTTGGGGAAAAATATTCCTTTTTCAATATGCAGTTTAGAATTACGAAAACAATGGGGGCAGATTTGACAACTTTCATTTAACTTCATTGGGATTAAACTGGATTCTTTGTTCGTTCAAATCCTCTGCTGCTATGGAAGAAGTTCTCAGCAGTGGGCCTTGGTATATCGGTGGCCATATCATCGGTCTCGATAAATGGTATCCGTCTTTCTCTCCTTCATCTCTTAAAGGCCTTACCGCCCCGATATGGATTAGATTCCCTCAACTGCCTTTGCATTGTTGGGATGAGATCAATATGGCTTTGATTGCATCCAGAATTGGCACACCTCTTTTCTTTGATGGTAACTCCTTTAATTGGAGTAAGAAGAAGTAAGCGCGAATCTGTGTACGCATAAATTTAGAATCAAAACTACCCACAGGTGTTTGGGTTGATAGTTTGTATGGCAAATTCTTTCAGAAAGTCGAGTACGAGAAGCGCACATCTTTCTGCTATGGCTGTGCAAAAATTTGACATCTAAAAACTTCTTGTCCTGAATCTGGTTTGAATGTTCCTATTACTCAGAGCTCCGATTCATATGTCAATACCTCTACAGAGGTTTCTCATCAACAGGAGAATATGGGCCATGGATTCATGTCAAATTAAAAAATAAACCAAATCAATCTAGAAACCGCCAGGGACCTTGGAAAAAAGAAGCAAACATTGAAAAAATTCCAGCTCCAAAGTTGCCAGTCTTGAATTCAACTAAAGAAATGTTGGAAGTAGATTGCCCGCCAAAAAAATTTCAAAACTCTGATTCATTACTAGCTAATGACATCAATTTGTCGAAAAGCTTCAATGCTTTAAAGGAACTTTCTAACACACCAGAGGAGGTTGATGCTGATATTGGAAAATCTTTTAATGAAAATGCCACGATTGAGATGAATGAAGGTGATAAAGATTTAGCCAATGCTAAATCAGGGGATGCTATTGAGACACTTGTTACTCCTGCTGAAGATCATTTTGAAGCCAAAGCTTGCAGTTCAGCTTCTGTATCCCAAGCTCAAGAAGATTCTTCAAAACAAACTGAGAAACCTGATTCTGATCACACTTTCCCAGAGATCCCTGTCTCAACTAAATCCAAAAACAACCCTCAATTGAAATTTTTGGGTCCGATTGAACCATGGTCCAGAAAAAGGAAAGCCGAAGGTAAAGGAAAGAAAAAAGGCAGGGACTTTTCCCCTTCTGTTCAATAAATGTCTTCTCTAATTTTTTGGAATTGAAGAGGGATCAAGAAAAAGGAGTCATCCCTCTACTTAAAAGAAGTTGTTAAAGACAACTCTATTTTTTGTATTGGTCTTGCTGAGGCTAAATTGGCCTCAATTGCTGGAGCAGATGTAAATAGAATTATTGGTGCGGATTGGAATTTTTTTCACCACCCAGCGGATGCTATTGCTGGAGATATTTTGATTTTGTGGAAAAGCTTCTTGGCTAATTTTACAGTGATTACTCATTCTCCTCAACTTATTTTAGGTTCTTTGAAAACTCCTAACAAGGGCATTTGGAATGTGGCAATGGTATATGGACATAAAAATCATCAAGGCAGAAGGGAGATTTGGAGCTGTTTGGAAGATTTTATGTCTGAAGATACTCCTACCTTAGTAGGTGGTGATTTTAATTATCTTCTTTCTAAAGAAGATAAAAGAGGAGGTAAACATTTCTATATGTCTAATGGAACTAAGGAGATGAAGTTCTTCATGGCCAAGCATGATCTTCATGATCTTGGTGTGATTGGTCCTAAATTTACATGGTGTAATAATAAGCAAGGGGCTGCCAGGATTTGAGAACGCTTAGACCGACCATTGTTTGCTGAATTCCTGTGCTCTTCAGCTTGTCCCGTCAGGTTCCATTCGGCACCTTGCTAGGATCTCTTCAGATCAATGCCCCATTGCTTTTTATATTGATAATTCGACTCGGGATTCAACCAAATTTTTCAGATTTGAAGACACCTGGAAATCTTATCTAGCCACTAAAAATATTGTTGCAAAGGCCTGGGGTAAGAATGATTATGGGGATGAAGCTGATATCCTTAATAGAAAGATTAAGAGATCCTTGAAAGCTCTCTTCTTCTGGAATAAGAACACCTGTAAAAACTTGAACCAATTAAAAGAAGAATTAAAAAGTGACATTCTTAGCTTGCAACAACAAGAAGAGGAGGAAGGTGGTTTAAGTTCAGACAATCTTGCTCTTTTGAGAAGTAAGGTGCGTGAGCTTAACGTCACTTTGCTTAGAATATCTACATGGTGGAATAAAAGAGCCAAGACCACCTGGAATGAAGAGGGTGATTCTAATACTCGGTTTTTTCATGCCCATGCTACAGCCAAAAGAAATGGTAATCTAATTAGACAAATTAAAGACGACAATAACAAGTTGGTGGAAGATATTGAAGAAATTGAGAAAATCTTTTTAAAATACTTTGAAGACAAGTGGAAACTTCGGCATTGCAATTTTCTGGACTGGCCTTATGCTGAACCGAATCAGATAATAAATGAGGATGATAGAACCTTTTTGGAGGCGGAATTCACTCAATCTGAGTTCTACAATGCAGTTTTTCAGCAAGGATCTAATAAATCCCCTGGAATTGATGGTTCTACAGCTTCTTTCTTTAAATTTTACTGGGAAATCATAAAAGAAGTTACTTGGAATGCAATAAACAAGTTTTCTACCACTGGCCGAATGAATGGTGCTTGGAAAGACACTTTGGTTGTTCTCATCCCCAAGATCACTTCACCTATCTTACCTTCTAATTTTCGTCCAATCAGTTTATGTCAAACTATATACAAAATTGCCTCAACTATGATTGTTAACAGGTTGAAGTGCTATATTTCCAAGATAATTTCAGAGGAGCAGGTTGCCTTCATTCCAGGTAGATCCATGTCAGATCATTGTCTTCTTGCTCTTGAAATTTTCAACAAGTTCAAAATTTCAAAAAATAAGAAAGGTCTTATGGCTGTTAAACTTCATATGGCTCAAGTTTTTGATAGCATGTGTTGGAAAACTTTGGTACATGTTCTTGATTGGTTCGGGTTCCCGGAGAAATATTCATCATTCATCATGGAATGTGTAACTAATGTTAGATTTTCCATTCTTTTAAATGGTAAAGCCACTAGTTGGATTGATGCAAAAAGTGGTTTTAGACAAGGGTGCCCTTTGTCACCTTATCTTTTTATTATGTTCTCTCAACTTCTTTCAAGTATTATCAAACAAAGAGGTTCTCTTTTAGGCATTCAAATAACTCCAAAAGCGCCTAAAATCACTCATTTACTATACGCTGACGATGTGCTTTTGTTTGGTAATGCCTCCTCCTCCCATTTGAAAGCTATGATGAAGTTAATAAAAGTTTACTGCAGCTGGACTGGATAGAGCTTGAATCATTCCAAATCACAAATTTTCTTTGGAAAATTTGTCAGAGCTGATTTAAAATGGAAACTGGGCAACAAATTTGGATTTAAGGTGGTGAACGAACTTCAATATCTGGGAACCAAAATTGCACTCAGAACTTTAACCAAACAAGATTTCCAATTTGTGGTTGATCATGCACTTGACAAGCTTAATTCTTGGGGTGCTAAATTTCTTTCAATGGCTGGAAGAATTATTTTAGCAAAGAATTCTTTATCATCACTTCCAACCTTTATTTCTACTCATTCTTTAATCCCCAAGAGTATTCTTCTCGAACTTGATCGAATTTGCAGAGATTTCATATGGCATCACATTCAAGGACATAAGAGTCTTCATTACATAGCTTGGGAGAATCTTTGCACTTCTAGAGCTTATGGTGGATTGGGTATATATTCAGTTGTAAAAAAAGTTGGACCTCTACGTGCAAGACTTGCTTGGAGGCTTTTTAATAATCCTTCCTCACTTTTATATAAGTGTATGTCAGCTAAATATGGCTCTGTCATTCATGGCAACAAACCAACCTATGGACATTCTGCTGCTCGGGCAATAATCCTTAATGGAGTGCTCTCTCTCAATCCAATTGTCAAATGGAAGATCGTTAATGGGGCAAATATTAATGTCATGAAGGACATTTGGTTACTTGACAAATGTTTCAACAAATGGCCAATGCTAGCTGACTGTAATGGACTAGAAAATCAGATGCTACAAAACTTTATCACTGAAGATGGAAACTGGAATCTGATTGAGCTTTCACGATTTTTTAACAGCAGCATGATTGAACTTATAACACACCATTGTGTTATAAATGAAGGGGAAGAAGACAACATGGAGTTGCTTTATCAACTTTCTTGTAAATCTATTTCTTCATTAGCTTATTCTGAATGTATTAAATTTCAGAACTTCTTTGATGATGCTGGTTTTGCTAAGTGGTTGTGGAAACTGAAGCTAAAGCCAAGAGTTGAGCTTTTTTGGTGGAGACTTAGTAGGTTTGCCATCCCTACTAATGAATTCTTAAAATTTAGAAATCTTTGCAATTGTGATAAGTGTGCTCGTGGTTGCCCTGAAATAGAAAATGGATCTCATATTATCGTCCACTGTAAATTTCTCATTGAAATTTTGAACATGCTGAGATCTTGGGGGTTCTGTATTCCAACCTTTAGCTCTCATGATGATTTCCTTCATCAGCTCTGTAACCTTGTCAGCTCTAATGTTAATATTGTTAAGATCTATTGCACTACAGTTTTCATCTCCTGGAATTGTAGAAATGAAGTTAAGCATGGCAAAAACAGTTTGCCTATTTCGGTGGCAGCTGCTTCCACTCTATTTTCTGCTACAAGTAACTATCCTTTGCTAGTCAACTGGGATGCTCTTCTCCACCGTGAGTTTGAAACTACATGGCATCCCCCACCTCTAGACTGGATCAAATTTAATGTGGACGCATCTTTACTAGACTTAAATCTAGCTAGTGTTGGAGGTGTTGCTCGGGATTATAAGGGCAGACTGTTAATTGCCTTTGGAAAACATAAAATACATTGGGACATCAACCAACTAGAGCTTGAAGCTGTTCTTTCCTTAAAAGACTTCATCAAAGGTTGGATGTTTGATTACAATGGGCTAATAATTGAAGGTGATAACTACAATGTCATCAAGTTTTTATAAGATTCAATGACGAATTCCAAGAACAACTGGATTTCTGAGAAGATTTCTTTCCTCCATGACTTCAATAAGGTCATCTTTAATCATACCTCTAGGAATTGTAATAAAGTTGCAGATTTATGCGCTTCTATTGCATTACAAAATAGTTTTTGTTTTGATTCCATTAGTTCCTCTGATTTTCCTTCTTCCTTATTTCTTTTATTGAAGGAGGAATTTGAGAGTTGCATTTAGTTTGTAATAATATTTTTTTCCCATTAATGCAATTTCTGCAATTGTCAAAAAAAAAAAAAAAATACAATATGAATGTAATTTGGTTCACTTGAATATTTCTATTTTTGGATGGTTTTTCATGTGGTTTCTATATAAAGAGTCCTAAAAAATATAATATTATCATTTTCTTCGAATTTCTCTTGAGAGTGACCTTTTGGGAGTGTATTTGGGAGAGATTTTGTGATTGAAGAGTGAGAGATCAAGTGAAGGGGAGTTGTGAGGGTTTCATAAGGTTGGCCAAAGTAAGGATCTCTTTGCTTCTTCAAGTTTCTACCCAACTACCTTAGAGGTTCTTGAGAGAAGATCTTCAAGACTGGATCAATGCACTCTACCTTCACCAGGAGGATGAAAAAGGATGTGACGGTATATTTTCATCACTTGTAGAGTGTAAAAGGTAACAGTTCTCTACCGCACCGGGTTGGTGGAAGAGAGTTTGTAATGGCTTTTCCATCTTGCTGTGGGTGCTAAAAGAGAGTCAATACTGTTTAGTGCAATACCTAAAGAAGGAGTCTTTAGGGATTGAATGTAGGTCAAGTTTGATCGAACCACTATAAAATTCGGTGGTCTTCTTTCATGATTTAATTTTTCTAGCATTTTTATTTTAGTGCATATAAATTTTGTTGTTGAAAAATTATTTGTGATAATCAATTGTATAAACAACTACAAGTTTTAGGATTAGTGATTTAACTTTCAGAAAGTATCTAAAAAAGGTTTTCTAATATCCATGATTTTTTTATATAACCAATTCACCACCCCCTTTTAGTTAGCCTTAGGATAATTCTATAAGGTCTAACAACCTACAGGAACTTTCAGTAAGAATAACCAAAATATATATTTAAATAAAATGTTGACATGCTTAGAAGTAGGATGTTAAATATTCTAGCTTCCTATGGAGATTTTATAACTTTAGGAGGTTAACAAATATCCATTTCACCCTTAACAGCATGACAAAGATATATGGATTGATATGCTTTAAGTCATATAACCATGAACATTTTAATTAGGAAAAAAATATTAAATTTGTATTTATCAATCCTATTTTTTTATTAAATATTATATTCATAATTCTACTATTTTATTCAGTAAAAAAAGTATAAAAATATTATTTTTAATTTAGTAGGAAAATTCATTTAATTTGAATAAATGGTAGTATTTTATTATAAGTAAGCATAACACTTCCTCATGGGTTCAATACTTTTTTCAATTAATTTATTGAAAGTTCGAGTAGGTTGTTAGACCTAATATAATTGTCCCAAGGCTAACAAAAAAGGGGGACTAAATTGGTAATTTAAAATTCTCTTTAACACAATAATAAATTTTCACAAAGTTTTTTTCAACCACAATAATTTAAAGTGCATAAAATAAAAATGCAGTAAAAAGTAAAAGAATAGAAGAACACTAAAATTTATAGTGGTTTGGTTCAAGTAGACCTACGTCCACTCCCTAAAGACTCCTTCTTCAGATATTGCACTAAATCAAAAGTGACTCTCCTTTTGCTCCCATAGTAAGACAGAGAAGCTCTTATAAAACCTCTCATCCACCAACCTGGTGCAACAGATTACTGACATCCTTTCTTACCATCTTAGTGATGGCAGAGTACTAACATCTTTTCTGACCCTCCTGTGAAATTAGAATACTAATATCCTTTTTCACCCTCCTAGTGATGGCAGAGTACAATGATCTTCTTTGAAATTCATCTCTCAAGATCATTCAAGGAAGTAGGGAGAATCTTGAAGAAATAAATAAGAGATCCTTACCTTTGGGAAACCTTATGAATCGCCTCACAATTTCCATTAAAAAGATCTCTCACTTTTCACTCTTAAAACTCTCTCCCAAATACTCTCCTTATCTAATCTCAAAAGAAATTTATAGTAAGATATGTGGAGTGCCAATTTTTAGGACTTATAAATATAAAAAATAAGAAAAATCATCCAGAAAATTGAAAGTTTCAAGTTAAACGTACTCGGATTATACAGTACGATTGCACTTCAACTGTATGTATAATTTAAAAAAAGCATGCACGATCCTATACGAACTTGATTTTGTACTCTGTCGGTTATTTGTACGACTAACATCGTACCATATAAATAGTTCAAAACTGAACTAGTTCATCCAGTACGATTATGAACGAATTCATTTCATACACTGAATTATCTGTACGAACCATATATTGTATAGTATGAACTTTTTTTAAAAAAATCTTGCTTCATTTGGTATGAATATGGATGACCTCATTTTATACTCTGTGAGTCATTTGTTACAAACCTAGCATCGTACTGTACGATCAGTTCAAAAATTGATGAGAGCATTTGGGACTAATTGGTTTTCACCCATTTTATACTTATGAGTCATCTGTACGAACCTAACATTATATCATATAATCAATTCAAAGATCGAGGAGATTGTTTGGGGTAAATTAGAATGCACCCATGTCATACTCTCTGAGTCGTCTATATGAACTCCACCTCATACAGTATGAACAGTAAAAAAAAATATTTTGGGCATGTTTTGATTAGCTTCATTTTGGAGAAACTACTATGACAAATCATCTAGTACAATTTTGAAATGATACAGTATGATTAGTTTTAATATATAAAGTTTTGACTCACTCCCCAAGTGTGTGTGTGCATGGTTACCCAATTAAAATAACATTCTCTCAGACTTAATAAAAATAGAACAAATATAGACTTTATTATAAGAAACCCTAATCTAATCTATCTTGAAGTCTTCTGCAGTTTGGAGTATGATTTCTCTAAAATATTAGTACACACAAACAATGCAAAGAAAATATATCCAATGTATGGTAGGAGAAATAGTAATCATAACAATAATATTTTGGTATCATAAAAAAATCACATGATATAAAAGTTTATATTGAAATCTAAGCTGCAATAATCTCCCCCTTTTTGATGATGGCAAAATAATTATTGCTCGAGCAAACACTAAAGGTAATTTTTCTACTAAGCTTCCACTAAATGAATGATTAATTTATAAAAAAGGGATTTCATTGAAAATCAAAACAATAACAAATTTAAAAAATATATATACATACACAACAAAATACACACATTACACACATCACATAAATCACACAAGAATAATCAAATACACATCAAATAATAACTAATGAAACACAACAAAATACACACAGTACACACATCACGTAAATCATACAAAAAAAATCATACACATATCAAATAATAACTAATGACTCCCCCTTTTGATAACAACAAAATGGGAAGTATCTCTTATAAAGATAAGTTTCTATTCATAAAAACCAAATAGAAGATTAAGAAGAAGATTTTAATCTATTTTTAAAGACAAAATTAACATCATAATGTGAAAAGATAGTCTCAAATTTTAAATCAAAGAATAATTAAGATAAAAAAAGTCAACCAGGTTCACAATTTATTTTAGACATATCAAATAAAAATAATTATTATGAAATTATTGAAATAAAGATTAATTAGTTTCTAATTCAATAGTGCACATTATTGTTGATTAAATTGATTTGAATAAGAGATAGAAAGATAAAGGAAAGAGCTGAATGAAACATTCAATTGGCGACATTGTGCATGTTTTCAATTTTTGGCACACTTTGTGGATATTTTTTAGTTTGGGCTAATTTTGTGCCTCTTTTCACTTTGGTAAACAATGCACATCTTTTTAAACTTGTGGCACATTTTGTGCATTTTTCCAAACCTGGCACGCTTTGTGCATTTTTTTATATTTTTGGTCTTTCCAATATCAATAAATCTTAAAACAAATTTAAATAAATAAGAAAATATACATATTGAAAAGAAATAAAATAAAAATAAAACATCTATTTTGAAATAATTATAGCTAAATATTATTTGTCTATAAGAACATAAAGATGATCTTCTAATCTACACCCAACCATAATTTAATTTCAAATTTTGAGAAATTAAATTTTGCAAGGAAATTAATTTATAAAGCAAAGTATTTTAAAATTTCATTTTAGAGATTTGCTACATTTGATTAGTCTATGAAAACTTAAAATAATTGAAGAAGAATAATTTATCCTAAGACAAAACATCATTCCATTAAGCACATATAACACATACAACCAATACATTATACCAAAAATGAAAAAACACAACATAGTGAAGCCATGACATGAGATCAAAAGAAACAACACAATAATAAGTATAACATAAAAATCACAACTAAAATCTTGAGCGACCCTGGTCTGGAGGTGGCTGAGGGGTGAACATTGTAAAGTAGCTATTGATCATAGATACTTGAGTGTTGACAGAGTCAAAATATCCTCTTATCCACCCCATGTTTTTATTATACCTCACATCCTTCTAATTTATGTGAGACTCAATTTGATTAAAATGTTAATCAAAATGAGATTCTAGTATATTAAAATGATGGATCATTTCTTGATAGAAATGTTGATTAAGTCTAGGAGTAGGTACAAGAGCTGGAGCAGGTGCTCCTTCTTCATCAAATTCTTCTCCCTCAGCTCCTTGGTCTCAATTAAAAAGTGCATGGAAAGAACCTTTGGTAAAATAGATAGGAAGCTGAGTAGGTGGATAAGGATGAATCAGGTTATGCTTCTTTTATAGAATGTAGGCTACCAATTGTCCTAAAGTTACATTTTTCTTTCCCTTATTATGAGGAAGTACAATATCAGAAAGCTTATATATATAGTCCATAAAAAGTTGGACTTCATCTATAAGAGTGTTGGTCATGATAAGGTATGTGACTATAGACAATAAAGGGGTTAGGTTGATACGATCACCAGCTTTAGGTATAATGAAAGTTCTTAATACTTGTTGGATGATCCTAGAATTTTGGTTCATGGTGTACAGACGAGATAGGTGATTGACTTGAACAACACCTTTAAGAGTTTGGTTAATTTCATACTAGTCGAAATCAGATCTAGAGGTTGTTATGTGTTCCTTAACCCCTTTAGTCCTAAGATGTAGGAAGGTGCCTAAATCTTCCTTGGATATTTCTACTCACTGCTTAAAGACATATGAAGTCTTCCTAGTGTGACTTTCATTCATTCTTATGTTTGCATGGAAAAAATGGAATGTACCATGATGATAGGCAAAAATCAAAGTGAGGATAAAAGAGAATTGAGTTGAACCAAAAAGAGGCATTACTAGAAAGTTAATGTCTCTTTGGATTAGGAGACGAGATGGGGTAATCTTAGCTTCAAAGAAATTACCATAGGCTTCCGCACTGTCTTTTGAGCGAAAGTTCTCATTGAGTCTACCAAAACAAGAAGAAGAGGCCTAGGAAATTCATGGACGCTAACTGTTGCTAGCCATTTCTAGAGTTAGGACATGGGATGGTTTGAGATTGAAGAAGATTGTGAAGAAAAACCATCAAATACCTTTCAATTCAAGGAAAAACATCCTATAGTAAATTACAAAATATTGGTCATATGTACAATTTTATAATTGTATGGAACAAAAATAATTTCATACATATAAATGCAAATAGCCAAAAATGAAATGACTTTTCATAAACTGCCATTTCTGAGGAGTCATTTCATATACCTTTTTAACCATATGATCATACAGACAAACACCTCTTCGTCAGAGACAATCAAAATAATAATGATTATTTCTAGCGATTAGGTTCATCCACATGAAAAATTTACAACAAGATCGTACAAATGAATGGGATTTCATATGTATAATTCATGAAAAATAATTAACATTTGGAAAACCATTCCTAATCATACAAACAAAAAATAATATATTATACAATATGAAAATGCATCATACAGTACGATAGACATAAAAAAAATTCTCATTTTTGTCTATTCAACTCAAAAAACAAAAATTATGTACAGTCTATAGAATTTGTACAATAAAAAAAATGGTTTGTATAGTACGAATGAAAATAAAACTCAAGACATGATAAATCACCCAAGATCCATGACATGCAATAATGAAAATAAAAAAACAAAAATAATACTAATTAAAGAAAATAAACACAAACTAGAGAAACAAATAACCACTAATAAACAAACAAAGAAATAAAACAAACACATCAATATACATGTAATACATTACAAATCTAATTTGTAGAATTACAATTTTATGCATTAATATCAATCACACCTAATCTGGTTCTTAAGGTACTAAATGTTTCAAAAGCCAGTGTTTTATAAAAATATCTGCAAGTTAATTCTCAATAGAAATATGGTGTAATTCAATTTTTTTTTTAGCCACATAATCTCTAATGAAATAATGCCTTATGTCTATATGTTTGGTTATAGAATGTTGAATAAGATTATCTGAAATGCATATGTCACTTATATTATCATGAAAGATTAGAATAGTACTAATAGAAATCATAAATTAATTAGTTGTTATTTTATCCAAAGAACCTATGCCACAGAACTACCTAAGGTAATATATTCAGCTTCAGTAGTAGAAAGGGCTACTGAATTCTTTTTTCTATTAGACCAAGAAACTAAAGAGTTTCTTATAAATTAATAAGTTCCAAAAGTACTATTTTTATTAGCCCTACATCCAGTAAAATCTGAATTAAATATCCAATTATTTCAAATAAAGAGCTATGTTTAGGAAACCAAATCCCTAAGTTATTAGTTCCCAAAAGATATCTCAGAATTCTTTTAACAGTAGTCATATGTGATTCCTTTGAATCAGCTTAAAATCTAGTACACATATAAACAATAAATATGATATATGGTATGCTAGCAGTTAAGTAAAGTAATGATATAGTTATTCATATAAATTTCTTTTGATCAACATATTTTCCCTTAGGGTCTTTATCTAATTACACTGAGGAACTGAATGGTGTACTTACTGGTTTAGCACTTTCTATTTCATATTTCTTGAAAATGTTCTTAATATTCTTTGATTGGCTAAGAAGTGTTCCATCCTCATTCTACTTTATGCTAAAACCAAGAAAATAACTTATTTCTCCCATCAAACTCATTTCAAATTCACTACTCATTATTTTTAAAAAATAATCACAAAGATTTTTATTTATAGATCTGAATAAGATATCATCAACATATATTTGAACAATAAGAATGACATCTTTTACCCTTTTTAAGAAGAGAGTGGTGTTCATAATTTCTTTAAGAAATGACCTTTATAGTAAGAAAGTGCTTAGCCTCTCATACTAAGCCCTATGTGCCTATTTTAGACCATATAATACCTATTTCAATTTAAATACATGATTAGGGAATTTTGAATTTTCAAAACTAAGAGATTACTTAATATAAATATCCTCTTGTATCACCCTATTAAAAAAGACACTATTAACATCCATTTGATAGAGTTTAAAACCTTTAAAACCTTTAAAACAAGCAAAGGCTAATAATACCCTTATCGCTTCTAGCCTGACTCCAGGGGCATAAGTTTCTTTAAAATTAATTCCTTATATTTAATTATACCCCTTGGCTACTAATATAGTATTATTTCTTACCACTACATCTGAATCATTCATTTTATTTTTGAACACCTACTTAGTTCAAATAACACATTAATCTTTAGGTCTTTCAATCAATTCCCAAACATCGTTTCCAACAAATTGATTCAATTCTTCCTGCATAACCAAAATCTAAAATTCATGAAAAAGTGCTTAATTTATATTAATGGGCTCAATCATTGATATAAAGATAGAGTGGTTCACTTCTTTTCTAAGTTCATGCCTGTTTCTAACACCCTCACTTGGTTCACCTAAAATCAATTCTTTAGGGTAACATTTAGAAAATTTCTATTCTCTAGGGAAGCTATTTTATGTTCCAACATTCTCTTCAAATTTTATCTTTTCAATTTCTTGAAAGATATCTTAAATATGTTCTTCCTCCAATCTTGGCTCTTCAAAAATAGCAAATTCATCAAAAACTATATGTGTGGTCTCCTTAACTACCAAAGTTCTCTTATTAAAAACCCTATAGGATTTGCCAACACTAGAATATCCTAGAAAAATTCCTTTAACATATTTAGGATAAAAAATTTCTAAAGGAGTTTCACCATTATTATGAATGAACACCGTACATCCAAAAACATGCAAATATGAAATATTAGGTGTTCTCCACTTCAAAAGTTCATAAGTTGTCTTGTTCAACTTGGATCTAATATTCACCCTATTCAGAACATAATAAGCCATACTAACTGCTTCAACTCAAAAATATTTCATAAGTGAATATTCAGCCAATATGGCTCTAGCGGCTTCTATCAAAGTTCTATTTTTTCTTTCAATAACCCCATTCAGCTGAGGGGTCCTAAGTGCTAAAAAGTTGTGATCAATTCTTTTCTATCTAAAAAAATTTTCCAATTTTTCTTTTTAAAACTCTCCTCCATGATCACTTTGAATTTATAAAATTTTATACCATAGCTTCCTTTGAATCCAAGTAGAAAAATTTCTAAATTCATCAAATGATTCACTCTTTTGTTATAAGATTTTAACCCAAGTGAATCATGAAAAATCATCAATGATTACATACCCAAAAACTTTACTTTCTAGACTTATAGTGCTAACCATTCCAAATAGATCCATGTGTATGACTTATAGTGGTTTTCTAATTCTAAGACCTTTAATTGAATGAAATGATGACTTCACTTGTTTTCCTAATTGACATGCATCACACAGGTGATCGTTAGTGAAGTCTAATTTGGGTATTCATCTAACCAACTCTTTCTGGGTAATATTCCTAAGATTTTTCATGCTTACATGACAACGTATTCTACACCATAACCATGATTCATCAATGATTATTTTGAGACATAAATCATTACAAGATTTAACAAAGTTTAAATCTAGCATATATATATTATTTATCATATTTCCATGTAACAGATCAATTACATTTTGGCTTATAATACTTGTAGAAAAAAATTAACCTTATAACCCTTATTACAAAGTTGACTAATACTTAACAAGTTATATTTTAAGCCTTTAATCAATAATATATTCTCAATAAAAAAATTATTCTTGTTTCCAATCATACATGTACCTACCACTTTCCTATTGATATTGTCTCCCAGTGTCACTTTGCCCTAATCTTGGCTTCCAAGATATGAATTGAGTTGTATCTATAGTCATATGCTTTGAGCATCTACTGTTCATGTACCAAATGCTCTCACGAGGACTTGTATGTGAGCATTTATATAAAATTAGCAAATTTTAGACTTGGGAACCCAAATGAATTTGGGTTCACCTCTTGACAATGATAATCTAGACCCATGTTTAATATGCTGTGTTTTATGCATCTTAGGTCTCCACTCTAGATGTATTTTACTATGAATTATACAAGTTTGGGAGACACGACCAATCATTCCACATGAAAAAAGATTTAACACCTGTGAAAGGGTTTACTAATTTATGTGAGTTATACTATCTTTTCTTAGGTTTTAAAATTGTATGCTTCTAATTATGATCAAAAAATTATTTAAGTGTAGGGGGTGTCCTATTTTCTTTAAAAGCTTTAAGTTTTTCTTTTAGAAATGAGTTTATGGTGTCTAGAATGGCATTATAAACTTTTAACTCATGCTCCCTTTAATTTGCTTCATCTATAAACACCTTACATTCAATCTCAAGATTAGTATAGGATGTTTTCAATAAATTATGTTTCTTCTTTAAATAATCAATTTCATCCAATAATGTCATGTGATTTCTATCTATGGATGCATGATCATTCCTAAGGATTTTATGCTCTTTTTATAAATTTAAATATTCTATATTTAGTTTAGGATGCATTTTTTTGAGTTTCTTACATGCAATATGTATTTTCTCATAAACTTCAAATAATTTGTCATAGGATAAATAACATATCTCCTCTTGATCTGACTGATCAAGTTTTTCTGCAATTAAGTAGTAATTTGTGACATCCTCTTCTGATTCTATTTTTAAGGAGTCTAAAGCTGAGTTAACCCATAAAGCTCTCTGCAATCTTTTTTTCACCTTCTTAAAATTGGTTTTCTCATCAACTTTCTCCTTGCTAGGTTTATCTTTGAGATTCAGGCAATCAGATTTAATATGTCCAGGCCTCCTGCATTCATAAGAATTTATATCATTAGAAACTTTTGCATTCTTATGGAAGTAACCCTTATTCTACTACTAATGTTTCTATTACTTTCTTCTTAGGAAACTTTTAAATTTCCTCATCATAAGTGTAATATCTTCTTCATCCTTATGCTGTGACTGGGCTCTTTCTAAGACATCCACTTTAAATGTGATATCTTCCTCCTTATGTTTTTCACCTGCATCAATCTGTCCTTGTGTCACTCCTTGTTTGTAAACAATAAGTGATCCAAGCAGATTGCGAATAGAATAAACAGTTAGGTGTTTTGACTCAATTATGATTATTATCTTTGTATCATAAGTAGTAGGTAAACAATATAGAATTTCATTAACTTTTTCAAAATTCATTAGTTCCCTACCTAAATCATGTGACGAGGTGACTATCTATATAAAACGAATATACATATCTGTGATTGATTCATTTGGTTTCATGCAAAAAAATTCATATTTATGTAATAAAATATTCAATCTAGATTTTTTCACCTCATTAGTTCCTTCATACATTATGCAAAGTCTATCTCAAATTTCTTTTCCAATTTTATAGGATGAAACATACATATAGTCATCAGATTTTAGGTCACAGAAAAAACTATTTAAACATTTTGCATTTAATTGAGCTAATTATTTTTCCTATATTATCTAATCAGTAAATTATGTTTGTCCTAAATCCATCAATAAGTCTAGTGGGTCTAGTGTAACCTTCTTATACTAAAATCCACATGTAGTAGTCAAGTGATTGTAGAAAAGTAGACATATAAGTTTTCCAAAAGTCAAAAAGAATATTATCAAATAGCAGTGGTCTAGTGATCAAATATCCTTTAGGAGTGTTATGATTTCCAAAAGTAGCCATAATCATTTTTTAAAAAGTTGTCTAAAACTTAATTTTTAAAATAGACTTTGATACTACTTAAAAGTTTGATTAGGTTGTTAGACCTAATACAACTGTCCCAAGGCAATTTAAGAAAGGGGTGAATTGGTAATTTAAAAGTTTTCTTGAATTTTAAAAAGATGATTTAAGATATTTGACACAATGATAAATTTTCACAAAGTATTTGTCAACCATAATAATTTAAAGTGCAAAAAATAAAAATTCAATAAAAAGTATAAGAATAGAAGAACACCAAATTTTATAGTGATTTGGTCCAACTAAACCTATATCCACTCCCTGAAGGCTCCTTCTTCAGGTATTACACAAAATCAAAAGAGACTCTCCATTTGCTCCCATAGCAAGGCGGAGTAGCCCTTACAAAATCTCTCTTCCACTAACTCGGTGTAACAAAGTACCAACATTCTTTCTCACCCACCTGGTGATGATAGAGTGCCAATATCCTTTCTCACCTTCCTGATGACGGTAGAGTACCAACATCCTTTCTCACCCTCTTGGTGATGGAAGAGTAATGTGATCTTATTCTTTTGAATTCTTCTCTCAAGAGCCTTAAAAAAATTAGGGAGAATCTGGAAGAAATAAATAAGAGATCTTTACCTTTGGGCAGCCTTGTGAATCCCCTCACAATTTTCTTTAAAAAGATCTTTCACACTTCACTCCTAAAACTCTCTCTTAAATACTCTCCTTATCCACTCTAAAAACAAATTTGCAGTAAGTTCTATGGAGTGTCAGTTTTTATGATACTTGAATATGAAAGATTAGAAAAACTGTTCAAAAACTAAAAATTTTAAGTTAAAGGTACTTAGATTGTATTGTACAATCACACTTTATCTATATGAATAGTTCAAAAAGCCATGTATGATCCTGTACAAATCTTATTTTATACTTTGTCAATCATCTGTATGACTAACATCGTTCTGTACAAATAGTTCAAAACTTAACAAGTTTGTTCGGTACAATTATGTACGAATTCATTTCATACACTATGAATCATCTATATAAACAATTCATCATACAGTCTATACTATTTAAAAAAATCATGCTTCATTTGGTACAAAAATGGACAACCACATTTCATACTCTATGAGCATCTATATGAACCTAGCATCGCATAGTACGATCAATTCAAAAATTAATGAGATCATTTGGGACAAATTGATATGCACCCATTTTGTATTGTGTGAGTCATCTGTACGAACCCAATATTGTTCCATACGATAAATTCAAAAATTAATGAGATCAATTGGGATGAACTGGTACGCACCCATTTTATACTCTGTGAGTCATCTGTATAAACTCCACCTTGTACAGTATGAATAGTGCAAAAAAAATTTCCTGGTATGATTTGACTATCACTGTTTTGGAGGAACTACCATGATAAACCATCCAGTATGATTTGTAAATCATATAGTACGATTAGTTTTAAAATATAAAGTTTTGACTCACTCCCTTAGTGTGTGTATGCATAATTACCCAATTATAATCACACTCTCTCAGACTCAAGAAAAATAAAAAAAAATATAGACTTCATTACAAGAAACCCTAATCTAATCTATCTTGAAGTTTTCAGTAGTATGGAGTATGATTTTCTTGTAATGTTAGCACGCACAAATAACAAAAAGAAAAAATATATCCAATGTATGTTAGGAGAAATAGTAATCATCAAAAAATCACATGATATAAAACTTAATCTTGATTTCTAAGTTGCAATATTTATTACTTGATTTGACACTTATACTTGTGTATATTAAGTAACATTTTATTTTTTATATAAAATAAAAAATCTAAGTATTATTTAGGGTTGATAGAACTTGTAATTCTTACATGAATATAAAATTCATTCCACAGCCCCAATCTAAGTTTTGGCACTATTGTCTGGAAAGTGATTTACTTATTATAATTTTAACTAGATTATTGAATTAATTGCATATTTAGACATACTTGTATATTCTTTAGTTTATTATTTATGTTCATTATTACATTGTTTGTAAATTTAGAAAGGAACCATTATTATTTTATTCTAAAATTGAAAGGAACATTTAAAATATTAGAAAAATTGGAAGATTTTGAAAATGTGTAAACTAGTACTAAATTAAGATCATTCTTGGCCTCTTAGGATTACGCTAACTTTATAACATATGGAAATCATCAAATCATTAATAAATCTACTATCCATGCTAATAATTTAATTATAATTTGTCATAATTCAAATTGTTCAAAATTTCCAGTTTGAGTAACTCTTATTGAAGATTCCAATTTATACTTAGCTAGTTTCTTAAAAATTTATGTAATATTTAAGTAGAATGGTGTTAGTGATGCTGCTATTAGACTTAGATTATTTCTATTTTTCTCTAATATATAAAGCTACATTATGGTTGAATTCGTCACCTGCAGGCTCTATAACCATATGGAATGAGCTGTCTCATAGTTTTTTTCTATGTATTTCTCACCTTTAAAGACTACAAAGCTGAGAAATGATATCACATCTTTTGCTCAATTTTAGGAATAATCAATTTGTGAGAGTTGGAATAGATTTTAGGAAATGCTTAGGAAATGCCCTCACCATATTTTACCTTATTGGTTGGTTATTCAAAATTTTTATAATAGATTAATAAGATCTCTTAGAACAATCATAGATGCTACAACTAGAGGATCATTAATGTCTAAGCTGTTTTAGTAAGCATATGAAGTAATATACAAAATAAATACAAATACTTTTTAGTGGCCTACTGATAGAGTAAATCCTAAGAAAGTAAAAATAATTTATGAATTAGATACGTTGTTAATGTTGACTACACAAGTTATAATAATTTCTAAGAAGTTGGGCATGATAAGAGTAAATTCTAGATTAAGATCTGAATCATCTATATAATTTAAGGGTTTAGATTTAAATTAAGACGGTGGTGTGTAAGGGATTAAAAAAGTTAATTTAATTTGGAGATAAAATAATCCCTACTCCAATACATATAATCCAAGTTATAGGAACCATCCTAATTTTATTTTTGTCAAATAATATTGGTCGTAACAATCAATGGTATTTTGATCAAAATAATCAAGGACAAAATTAGAATAATCCTTAACATCCTGTTATTAGTTATATAGCTTTATATCCTCAAGGATATAGTAAATAAAATAGTTTTGAAATAAAAAATCACCTTTGGAAGAGGCAGTGATGCTATTAGGGACTCGTTCATAAAATCAAGCTACTTATACTAAAAGTTTGGAAACTTAATTAAGTCAGCTTGATATTTCAATTAGTGGTAAACCTCTTGATTCATTGACTAGCAATACTGAAGTTAACCCAAAAGAGAAAGGAAAATATATTATCAAAAACCACTTGAAGAGTGGTATTAATGTACCCCAGCCAAATTGAAAAAACTAGGAAAGTCTGGCTGAAGACTATAAACTTAGCATTTATGGGAGGCAACCCACATATGTCTATAGTAATCTTAATATTTTAATATAATTATTCTTAAAGCACTAGTTATTTGGTATCCTTTATTTTACTTTTACATATATAACAAGTTTGTACATTTCTATCATTTATATGAAAGCATATGTTATTAATAATGTTTCAATTGTATTTATATTTACATTTGATTTAAATTCCCATTAAGCTTGCACTTTTACATTATCTTAAATAAATACCTATATATTCTGATTATTTATTTAAATAAAGAAAATAATAATTAAAAATTATTTAAAATCAAGCCGCTTAAAATTAACAAACTTAAATAATTTAAGTTATTGACTTAATTTGAATTTATAAGTTATATATTTACACGTTGACCTTTGAATTGAAAGATGAATATTTAAGTTTAATGAATAGATACTAAAAGATTAAAATTGAAAATTATAGTAACCTAAAATTAGAATTAGTGATCTTATCAAATCCTTAACATCAAAATCATTTAGATTGTAAGACATTTTAATTAAACTTGATATTCAAAATCATTAATTATGTACTCCATGCCATGAAAATGCAAAGAAAAGAAGAAAAAGAAGAAAAAGAGTTATAAAAGAAAATTTAAAAAACAAGTATATTTAAAAATTGGTATCAGTTAAAAACTTATTGTCTCACTGCAATCTTAAAATTAAATTTACAAAAGTAATATAGGAGGACTACTACATATGATTGTGAAGTGATGAAATTTTAATTTTTAACTATAAACATATTTATTTTTCAAGCTACAATATTAAATTCATAATTCAATTATATCCATAATATATAAATTCAAAATAAGTAATAGTATGGGTGTTTAGTCAGGATAAAAAAAAGGGTGACTAGTGAGGATAATTATTAGAATTTTTCAAAACTAGAATTATAACTTTATTCATTTCAATTACTTATAGTCTATGATGTACTATCCTATATTTTAGTAATTTTAAATTATTATTTTTTATTTTGGTTATTTAATTAATCATAAGTGTAGATTCCTTTATTTTCTTGAGGGCAAGAAAGAGTTTAAGCTGGGGAGAATTTGATAAATATAAATTATGTTATATTTAATATATTTTATTTTCAGCGAAAACGTGTTTTTTTAGTTGATTTTGTATAAAAAAACTAAAAAATGATAGAAAAAAATAAGGATCCCACAGCACTATGGTGCACGAAGAAACATTACCACAACACCACCTTTAACACTTTTTTTTTTTGAAAGAGCAATAAACTTGCATTAATAAGGAACTAAAAGAGAAAACACAAAGAAAAACAGCCAACTATAAGCAGGATGTTGATTCCTCCATCCAAATTTTAACAAATGATGGAGGAATCGAGTCCAAAGCTAAATCTTCCCACCAAAAAGAAGAAAACACCCCAAAGTTAGCACAAAGGTCCGCTAACTTGTTACATGTTCTCTTAATACTATTAAAGAAAACAAAATTCAAATCAAAGATAAATGAAAATTTATCATTACCTCTTCTTCCTTTCTTGAGAGCTTTATGAATGATCATGATGACATTTGCATTGTCACTCTCAATTATTATACCTTTGAAATCATTGCTCCAATTATTTATCACCTCTTGAATAGATATTATAGCTAGAAATTCCAAATAAGTAATATCCTAGTGCATTTGAGGAGTTCCGAAAGCTGCAATCAACCGCCCTTTGTAATCTCTAGCAACTCCTCTTATACCGCCTTTGTATGAAGAATATAAAGCCTCATCTACATTTATCTTGATCCAATTGGGTGGAGGAGAGTACCAACGGTCTTCTAACAGCATAAGCTGATTAGTACTCAACTGGCCCATAGATGAATAATTTAAAGATTTTGAAGCTCCAACATAGGTAATAGACTCTGCTGCAATGAAAATTGAACTTTTTTCTTTCTTACCATGAACTAAATCATTCCTCTCTTTCCAAGTGAGATAAATGGAATACCAAAAAACATTAGAAATGAATTTATTTTGCTTTTCCAACCAGATTAAAGCATCCTCCTTTGAAGAAAAGTTTGAAATACCATATCCCCAGTTATTTAAATGGTTAATCTCCTCTGTAATTTTAAAATAGTTACAAATCACATGATTAATGTTCTCCTCTTCATTGCAACCTCTTGGGCAATTCAGCATCCTTCCTAATTTTCTATAGGAAAGAAAAGATAAAGTAGGCAGTGCATCGTTTAATAATCTCCACCAAATGTTTTCAGCTCGTGCATTCAGTTTAGCACTCTTAAGCCATTTCCACATATTTGAAATCGGGGATTGATACTTATTATGATTAGCAGCAATAGAGATAATAGTATTACCTGAATCCATATATAAAAGCTGAACCTGATCCTCTACAAGATCATTTCTGATTTGAATCAAAGAAATCAGATTAATAAGTTCTCTCCCAAAGAAATTTTCCAGCTCTGTCACGTTCCAGCTACCTTCATTTATAAAGTTATCCAGAGAAAATAAATCTGTCATATCCACCAGAGAATTAACAAACGTGGCCATCTATTGAGACTTTTATCGAAAATTCAGATGTCCTCCATAACATTAATTGATTGACCATTGGCAATCTACCATCTCACAATTGGTTTTAAATATTTGCTCCCGTCTTTAATGATTTTCAAAGTCATCGAAACAGATCTGTTTCTATTTCCAACTTTCCAAACAGATCCATATTTAGGATATAATGTTGTATGCAATAAAGAATCATCCTCTTTTAAATATTTCCAAGCTACTTTAGCTCTAAGAGGACCTACATTGTTGATGCAAGAATGTAACCCCCTGCCTCCGTGATCAACTGGTTCACAGATTTTGTTCCAGTTTATATAATGTAATCCTTGGCCATTGTTATTTTTATTCCAAATGAAATTACGGCATAATTTCTCAATCTCTTCAAGAAAAGATTTTGGAATTATAATAACAGTAGTATAAAAAGAAGGAATGGATAAAATAACTGTTTTAACCAAGGTGATTTTACCGGCCAGAGATAAAAATTTTGAGCCCCAACTGTTCAACTTTTTCATAACATTATCAATTATAAATTGATAATCAGATCTGGATGGTCTTCTCAAAACCAATTTAGAGACCAGATAACAAAATTCTTTAACCTCTTTATAGCCCAAAATATTTTTGATCTTCCTCTTCATTCTTGTGTTGACAGCTTTGCCAAAGAGCAACCCAGATTTAGCTGTATTGACTTTCTGTCCGGTCCAGTTACAATATTTCTTAATGATTTCCTTAATCACCTTTACATTGGAGATTCTAGCTTCCACAAATACCATCACATCATCGGCATATAGAAGATGAGAAATTCTTGGACTATTGCTGCTAATCCGAACACCAATATTTTCCTTCTCCAAAATAGCATTTGAAAGTAACTGCGAGCATAGAATAAAAAGATATGGAGACAGGGGGCATCCTTGTCTAAACCCACTACAAGCTTTAATCCAGTTAGAAAGCTTTCCGTTAATTAAAATAGCATAAGAAGGGTTCAACACACAACCCGTAATCAATTTGGAGAAAGATATAGGAAAACCAAAATAATCCAATACTTTGCAAAGAGTCGGCCACCCCATGGAATCATAGGCTTGTTCCATGTCTAACTTGATAGAAACCGATCCCTTAGAAGCTTTAGAGTGTCTGAATTTATGAAATACCTCTTGGACTATAAGAATATGATCATGAAGTGTTCTTCCTTTAATAAATGCAGCTTGCTCCAGAGATATCAGCTTCGGAATCAAAAAGTTGATCCTTTTGAGAAGTATTTTAGCAATTAATTTGTATACCGTATTACACAAACTAATCGGTCTGTAATGCACTGCATAACTTGGATTATTGATTTTAGGAATCAACACAATTTGTGTTTTTTTCCAATCTTTATTCATTTCAGCTGTCAGTAGGAATATTTGGATCGCTTTCCATAAATCTGCTTTAATTATGGGCCAGTATTTTTTAAAAAACGAATAAGAAACTCCATCTTCTCCAGGAGCTATGCAATCCGAAGTACCTTTAAGAGCTTCTTCCACTTCATCTATAGAAAATTCATTGCTGAGTAACAATATATCTTCGTTATCCAGACAGTTCCTATTCTCGGGCCAATCCGTGAGAATACAATTTTTATCAGACCATTTGTTTCTGAAATACTTAATTTGAACTTCTTCTATCTCGTTTTGCTTATCTACCAAAATTCCCAATTCATCTTTAATGTTAGCAATGAAATTGGCATTTCTCATAGCACTAGCAAAAGAATGAAAGAATTTAGAGTTTTGGTCACCTTCATTAATCCAATTTACTTTTGCCCGTTGTTTCCACCAGGTACTTAACCGAGCCAAAGTAGAGTTTAATTCTCCAATTTTGAATTTCAGCAAACAGATTTCCTCAGAAGATAGCGATCCATTCCTGGCTTCCTTCTCTTGAAGTTGTAGAATCTCTTTTTTAAGATTGTCCTTCAATTGTTCCAAGTTTTGGTGCTTAGACCTGCTCCAAAAGTATAAAGAATTCATAGTTCTTCTCATTTTAGTGATAAGGATATCTGAAGGAGAGCCAACAGATTTTCTGTTCCAAACATTTTGCACAACTGAATATGACGCCGGGTAAGAAGCCCATATATTCTCAAACTTGAAAGATTTGCTGATTTTAGGAGAAGAACTATTTAGATTCAAAAGAATTGGGCAGTGATCAGATGCGATTCTAGGAAGATGCTTAGCCACTAGGAGTTGATTAGTATTGACTGAATAAGAATTAACAATAATCCTATCGAGTCTTTCCATAATCCGTTCTAGCCCTTTCTTATTGTTACTCCAAGTAAACATAGGACCCATGAATTTAAGTTCATACAGATTATTAGAGATCAAAAAAGATTTCATATCTTTAGGACCCGAAGACATTGTAAATCTTCTACCTCCTTTCTTCTCTTCTTTAGCAAGTAAAAAGTTAAAATCCCCGCCTATGATTAAAGGAAAATCAATAGAAATGTGTGGATTCAAACCACTCCATAGATCTCTTCTTTTGAGTACTTGTTTGCTGCCATAAGAAGTAACTATCCTCCACTTACCAATAAGTGAAATATCCAGATCACCATTAATAAATTGTGAAGAAGAATCAATCACTTTAAAAGAGGCCATCCTACTCTTCCACATTACCAATAGACCTCCTGAAAGACCAGCTGACGGAACATAATTGAAATCCCAACCAATGCCAATTAAAGAATTCACTTCCTTACTGTTAATAAAAGACATTTTAGTTTCCAAAAGCCCAACAAAAATTGCTTTATTTTCTTTAACGATCTCCTTAAGATATAGAGAAGCCTTTTTTTTCTTGGCTCCTCTACAATTCCAATACACTATGGAATTCATTTATGGATAAGTGGGGAGTGACTCCCCCCTTTCTCCTTCTCAATGCATTCAGTTCTTCTATTCCTTGTCAAAAGTTTTACTGGACCCAATCCTTTTAATTTTTTCAAACCTTTCTTCTTAGCAGTGTTCAAATTATCTCCCAGATATTTGGGAATATCATTAGAAAGAAGCACCGAGTTTTGATTTTCTTCAATAGTATTAAATCTGCTAAAATCCTGATTTTCTGGAATAATTAGATCTTCATTAACCTCATTTCCCACAGATAGTTCTTTTAAGGCTTCAAATTTATTGTTGTTCTGAAATTTATCCTGAGACGGGCTAGCAAAATCTCTGTTTTTGGAAATTTTTTCATTTTCGAAACATTTGTCTGGAACTTTTGGAACAACCTCCATAGCTGCAGATTCTTTAACCGATCCAGAATTTTTCTTCTTTTTGTTCCCAACTTGAATCCAAGGTCCGTTCTCATTACCAATGGATCCATTGACAGCAACCTCTTTACAAGCATTGACATCCCTGTTCCTGTCTTCAATTAGAATTTCTTCATTGTTCTGCTTATCATTAACTTCCTTAGCATTAATACTTGGTATCACATTTATTGAACAATCTTCTTTAAGATGCCCTATCTTTCCACATGTATAGCAAAAGGTGGGTAATCTTTCATATTCAATGCTTTGATAAAACTTTCGCAAATTACCTTCAACCCAAACACACAAACTCTTGCGTATTCCCTTCTACTCCATTGGAACATGTTTCCATCAATCAAATAAGGAGATCCCACCTTGGAGGCAATTCTACAAATGTTTTCTTTATCCCAACATTGAAGGGGTAGGTTTGGCAACCGGATCCAGATAGGTGCAGTTTGGCCTTTAAACGATGCAGGGGAAAAGGAAGCATTCCATCTATCCATTCCAACAATATTTCCATTCACATAGTAGGGTCCTGAGGTTATAATTTCATCCAAGCTATCTGGATTTTCAAAGGCACAAAGAACCCAGCCCAATCCAAGCTGAGTTAAATGAAATTTCCCTACTCTTCCCCACTGTCTTCTTAGTTCCAAACTGATAACATAGAAGGGAATGTTATCACCAAAAATGTGGATAACTAAGGATTTATTCAATCTGTTAGAATTCTCCACCTCTTTTTCAAGGTTAAGTTTAACCACACCATCTTCTCCCACAAAATCCTTACCAAAATTTAATTTGGAAACTTTGATATTTTCTTTCCTTTTCCACAAATTTGAACCATCAATCACATTTCCAGATTTCTTTGAATTTTCAGCAACCTTAGTATTCACATCACAGTTACCCAACACTCCAGAGTCGCATTTCCGAACAGTAATCAGATCTGAATTTTTATCATTACCTTCATGTCCCTTAGTTACAACCTCCTCTTCAATCAAAACCTGGTCTTCAAAATTCATGTTGTTCTCATTTGAGTTTTGATTATCCTTTGATTTCACCATCTTCTTATCAGTCGCATTAACACAAGTAGTGGAAATGCAGTTTTCAGAACTTTTAAAATCCTCTCTTTGGATGAAAGAGATACCGTCACTGGAATTAAGAGACTTACGATTAAAATCATCTTCGATTAAAATATTTTTTCCCTTACCAATGCATTCAGGAGTCTTCTTCTTGGTAATATTTCCACCTTCAGAAATAACCAGCGGACATTCTTTCAATGACAAGAAATTGTGTTCTTTTCTAAGAGCGCTATCTCCATATGCAGGTGGAGACGATTCCGAATTGAGTCAAGAACCAATTCTAGAAGGGAGAATTGGCTGGCCAATTTTGTGGGGAACACCGGCCAAAGGTGGCCGGCGATCCTCTGACGCCATTGACGACGTTGCTGAAAACCCGCGAAAAAGGATTTCAAAAATCGTCAATCCCGAAAAATGCGGTCTTTCTCTCTCCTGCCTTTGATATTTCTTCTTTGTAGAATTACCTTTAACACTATTGATGCACCACATTTTGGACATAACATCGCCATTCTTTAGTTTTGAGCATTGCGATAGTGACACATCCAGTGTCATAGCATTATCGGTGTCATTATGTTAGAAAGTCAACTTGGAAGCACCAGATTTTTGAGAATTTAAATGCTGCAGTGGCATAATTTCTCATATTTGGGTCAAATTTTTCTAATCAGGTGCCGCAATTATTAAATGTTAACAACATCTCGGTGTTGTAGTTGTAACTTTCAAGGCCCACATTATTGCAATGAAAGGTCATAATTGATCAGTAAGCAACCATTCCAAATCATCAAGCACCACAAAAAAGTAGGTGTTGGGGCACTAGTTCATTTTAAGGGTGCTATAACGCCATTCCTTAAAGTGTTACAGCGTGAGTTTCCTTTTTATATATTCCTATAAATAGATGTTATAATTTTTTTTTATAGAGGCGTTCAGTCACTGCTATAAAATTCAATATTTCTTAGTGCACTTGTTTAGTTCCCTCTTAGAACAAAATCTAAGGGAGGCTAGGAAAATACAAGATATAATCTATTATACTGTTTAGCCTGTATTTTTTGAAGCAACTTAATAAGTGAAGGAAGAAGAAGTGTAGAGGAGATACATTGATCCTTCATGGTGATATCACTTTCTTGTAATTTCATTCTTCTATTAATTTAATAAAAATAAGTTTGCTTCTCATTTATTCTTCATATGGATGAATCTCTTATTTGTGATTAGTGATGCAAATATCATATTAAGTACTAATGAAAACCCTTATTCTTCAAATTTAGAATATTATTTTTAGTATTAAACCAGTCTTTATTTAATGCATATATTGGCCATATGTGTAATTAAAATATAGCATGATGTGTAACCTCGATGAAGGAATGTAAAAACAACCAGGAATATTGAAATAGAATATTGACATGCCTAGATATAAGTGTTAAATATTATAGGTTCTTAAGGAGATATTCTAATTTTAGGAGGTTAGTGGATATCTTTTTCAGCCCCTACAATCTCGATAGAGATTTATGGATGCATATGCTCAGAGTTATATTACCATGAAGAGTCTAATTAAAAAAAATATATGAAATTTGCATTCAACAATGAAGAATATTTTTATTAAATATTATATCAATTTTTCTACTATTTTATTCAATGATAAAAAATTCAAAAATATTATTTTTATTTTAGTAGAATAATTCATACAATTAGAGTAAACGGTAGCATTTTGTTGTATGTGAGCATAACATTTCCTTGGGGGTTTGATACTATACTCTATCACTTTATTACTTGATTTTATACATATACATACATATATTAAGTGGACTTTTATTATTTACATATTAAAGAAAACCTAAACATTATTTAGGTTTGATAGAATATGATATTCTTACATCAATCAAAAGTTCACTCCATAGCCCTATTATAGTGTTGGGATGAATAAAGTTTATGCTTTTATGGATAACAACTGTAAATCCTAAGCCATGATGTTGAGGGAAATTTTGTGCTGTGATGCCAGTATGTCAATATAATATAGAACTGGAACTTGCACTATGATGCTCATAATGATGGGGAACTTTAGGAGATGGCATTTGGGCATTGCTTATTTACATATTTTAGATCATCCAGACACTCCAAGTTATGACATTTTGTTGTAGTGACTGTACGGCCCTCAAAGGAGCAGCACCATAGTTTTAGAATAATTCTCAAACTCAATCCTTCTCGGTACTTTTGAAGTGGTGTCAATGTTTTGATAGCACTATAATTGAGCTGCCCTTTATCCCAAACTTTAAAATTTTCCATTAAGTGCACCATCATTCTTAAATCCTTCGACAAGTTTGTTCTATAGGATCTAAGGAGCTAAACAAAACCAAAAGCAAGCCTAAACCACTAGTATACACAGGTAAAAAATCAACCCTAGGTATTAAATTAGACCTTTCAATCCATTACATAAGACAATAAAACTTTATAGAAGGGAAGTATAGATATAGGATAATCTTTATGAATGCGCTTGGGCATTAATATCCATTATTAATATAGTTTAAAGCTAGGAAAAATATTTCTTCTCCATAGTCTAGATAATGAAGATAAAATCTAGATTGGCCATGCCACACATATTCCCTTGGATGGTTTAGATATCATTGTATCATGTTTTTTGTCGAACACCCCCAAGAAATGAAATAAGGGATTAAATCATATACCTTTGTTTGATCTAGAACATTATTGAATGGATGGGATGACAACTAAAGTGGAATTGTGGTTAACCACTTCCTTTCCAAGAATCCAGTCGCTTATCACCCTATGGAAAGCCTTTGCACCATCAATGCAACCATATGATTTGTCTTTAAACTTAAATACTTAAATGTAATTAAAAATTAGAACTTTGGAAGTTCATAGAAATTCATCCACTAAGCTAAATCTTATATATAAGGGCTCTATGAATTTAGAAAAATGAACTCTACAAAATAAAAAAATCAAAAAATTTAGATGATTTTATTTTATTTTATTTGACTTTGATTGCCTACTATTTTTCATTTATTAAAGCTTATATACTTATCTAATTAACTTAAATTTTGTTGAGTTATACTATATGATGTCCTCTTTGTCCCATAATTTTCTTAGTCATATTTTTGTTACAATTTAGGAGCCCGAATTTATGTTTTGATGTTAATAAACTTTCTTGATTTGTATTTAGCTTCTTCTATATTTTATTTTTGCATATATTTTCCATTTGTACTAATATTTTAGGTTCACCATAAACCAAAATTTGATAATGAATTTTTTATTTTTTTTATTTTTATTTATTTTTGCTTAAAACTCATAGAAGGGGCCTACGCATTAATATAAAAAATTAGTTACACATCCTTAAGGGGATTGCTAAATTGATATAGCTCAGAAGAGCTATAAAAGAAAAAGCAAAAAAATCTAAGAGATGGATATCCCCACTAAGCACAAGTACAAAAGGACTTAGTAACATTCTAAAAATCCAAAAGTAAAAGGCACATGAATTAACATTCAGCTCAGCCTTGTCAATCAAAAGAGGGCCCTGCACAAAAAGAGCACTAGTCTTCATAAACCTGTATAAAAGGACTACAGGGACACTAAAGAAAGCAATTAAAAAAATACAAAATATAATAACATAAAATGAAATATGACCAGAGGAGTACATCAATCTACCAACTAGAATAGGGTTATGCTATTTAAAATTATAATGCAAAATATTAAAATGGAGCAGAGTGTCAACCAGATTGAACATAACAATAGCCATATTAAATGATTATGAAAATAGTAGAAAAAAAATATGATCCATCAAAGTCAAGAGCAAAAGCAATAGGAAGGCCCAAAATTGCCCAAGAAAGAGGTACCAGCCAGGGCAATAATTAAATAATACCACAGGAACATGATAGAAAGAAACCTGCAAGAAACGATCCAACACATAAAACCTAAGCAAGGTGACATGCTATTAGAGCTCAAGAAGTAATAAAAATAGAAAACATCACTTGGGTAAATCAAATGCCACTTAATCCTGACTCCAAAAATTGATAGGGATTAGGTCTAAAGTTTGGATAATATAGGTTTGACGTATGCAAGAGTCTTTAGTTTTATTTGCCTTGAGTCAATAGGTTGTAAAATGTGTATCTTAGCTTAGCAATCATACTCAAATATAAAGGGGAGTGAAATTAAATATTTTAATTTTTTTGAAGATCATTACAAATGATCTGGATCATATTGTATGAAATGTGTAATAAAAAAAATTATTTAAACTTTTTAATTAATTAATAATTAAATTGAAATAAAGTATAACTAATCATATCATATGACCAACTAATCTCACAAGATAATTATAAATTATAAGAAACTCCACCATTCATTAAATTAGACAAAATTTTGAATCTTAAATTTTGATCTATTCGTACTCTATGAACCTAATCGTATTGTATGATATTTAAAATACTGGCTAATTTGATCCTATGATTAATCAATCAAATTTGCTTAATTATGATTTATTGATTGTATTATATAAATCGGATCATACGAGATGATGTACAAAGATGATTTTGGCCGTCCTGCGGTTCGTCCTGTATGAACAATGATTTCATTGAACTAATTATACAGAAGTAACTTGAAATCTTACAGTATGAATAGTGCATATTTGAAATGATCTACTATACTAACTTGTGATCGTACATTACTAAGAGGTTAGATTTGGCGAATCATATTGTATGATCTTAAGATCGTAGTATATGCATATTGATGACTAAATTGAATAATTAGGGTTTTTTGAAATCCTCTATTTATAATTTATCATTAGACTATATAAGAGACTTTTTTCATTCATTGGGTTGAGTCTTCTGAGAGAAAGCTTAAAGAGAGACCTTAGAGCTTAAGAGAAGAAGGATGAAGCTTGTGAGAGAGGGAGAAGATCCTTGTGGGTTTAAGGGAGTATGAGAGGGAGTTTCACATGGTTGCTCTGACATACTTACTTCTAATTTTATTTGTGTATCAAGGGTCATCTTGAGGGATGTTTGGGAAAAAATGTTCTCTTTGGAGTCAAAAGGTCCGTGTTCACCGCAATAGGGAAGGTAGAAGTGATGTGGTTCTCTGCCTCACCAGGAAGGTGAAAATGAATCAAGATTCTCTACTTCACTAGAGGGTGAAAAGGATTTTGATACTCTGTCGCACTGAGGAGGTGAAAGGGATTTAGCTTCTTCATCGTACAGAGGATGTGGAAGAAAGTTTTAAGGGATTCTCTACCTTATTATGGAGGAAAAAAGAGATTCACTAAATTTTAGTGCAACTCTAGAGAGGAGGACTCCTAGGAGTGGATGTAGGTCATGGTTGATTGAACCAGAATCTGGGGTGTTCTTTCTTGATTTAAGCTTTTACTTTTATGCTATTTATTTCTTGCATTTTACTTATTAAAATATTTTGTGATTTTTGAGCTTTGCTTTGCATTAGAAGTATCTCTTGATTTTTCTCAAAAAGAAGACAAAATCATAAATAAAAACTACCAAAATATTTTTCTTTGGAAGTTTTCCTATTTGACTATAATGACCTTAGCACCCTAAATGAAAATAAAGATTTCTATTTTTATCGGCGTATTAGTAAAACTGAAGTTAGAGAGGCTTTAAAGAAAATGAAGGGTGGAAAAGCTGTTGGACCTGATGATATTCCAATAGAGGTGTGGAAATGCTTAAGAGATGAAGGAATTTCATGGCTTACTAAACTTTTTAATACTATTTTGAAGACTAAAAAGATGCTAGATGAGTGGAGAATGAGTGTGTTAATTCCTATTTTTAAGAATAAAGGTGATGCACAAGATTGTGCGAACTATAGAGGTATTAAGTTAATGTGTCATACTTTAAAACTTTGGGAGCGAGTTATGGAGCATAGGTGTGGCGTGATACTAATGTTTCTCATAATCAATTTGGATTCATGCCGGGTAGGTCCACTATGGAAGCCATACATTTATTAAGAGGTTTGATGGAGAATTATAGAGAAAATAAGGAGGATCTACATATGATATTTATTGATTTAGAAAAAGCATATGATAAAGTTCCAAGAGAAGTGCTATGGAGAGTCCTTGAAAAGAAAGGAGTCAATAATGCTTATATTCAAATCATTAAAGATATGTATGCAGGAGCTATTACTTGTGTTCAAACACAAGGCGGATTGACCAAGTATTTTCCTATTTCGGTTGGGTTACATCAAGGATCAGCCTTAAGCCCATATCTTTTTGCTTTAGTCATGGATGTTCTCACTAGACATTTGCAAGAGGATGTACCTTGGTGTATGCTTTTTTCTGATGATATTCTTCTTGTTGATAAGACTAGAGAGGGAGTTGAAGGTAAACTTGAATTATGGAGGTCAACCTTAGAGTCTAAAGCTTTTCTCTTGAGTAGATCTAAAATGGAATATATGGAGTGTAATTTTAGTAGTAATACACCTAGTGAGGGGATTATGACTTTGGGCGATCAAGTCATTAATAAGAGTACACGTTTTAGATATCTTGGATCTATTGTTCAGAGTGATGGTGAAATAGAAGGGGATATTATCAGCAGAATTCAAGTTGGATGGTTGAAGTGGAGGAATGCATCGGGCTTGTTATGTGATACAAATGTACCCCTCAAACTTAAGGGAAAATTCTATAAGATGGTAGTGAGGCCTGCAATGCTTTATGGTGCCGAATGTTGGCCATTAAAAGAGAAGCATAATACTAAGTTAAGTGTGGCAGAGATGAGGATGCTCAGGTGGATGAGTGGCTTTACCCTTAGAGAAAGGATACGAAATGAGCATATACGTAAAAAGGTTGGAGTAGCTCTAGTAGAAGATAAGATTAGAGAGAGTCGCCTTAGATGGTTTGGTCACATAAAACGGCGGCCTTCTGATGACCCGGTTAGGAGAGTAGAGGTAGTAGATTTGACTTATGTTAAGAAAGGTAGGGGTAGACCTAAGAAGACTTGGTTAGAAAATATTAAGAATGACCTTTCTTTATTGGATTTAAACGAGAATTTGACTTTTAATAGGACACAATGGAGAAAAAGGATTCATGTAGCCGACCCCACGTAGTGGGATAAAGGCTTGATGTTGTTGTTGGAAGTTTTCCTATTTATAAAAATAAAAAAAAAAGAAAGATTTTTAATTTGGATTTTTAAAATAGCAATTTAACCCCCCTCTTGGTGTGCATTTGATGTTCAAGTAGGTCTAACAACCTACATTTGAACTTTTCATTTGAAGTCCCTATTGTCCTTACTTGATATTTTGAATGCCTATCAAGATTTGACCAAAACTTTTAGAAATTTATTTTGTTCAATCTACAGAGTAGTAAGGTTTAAATTTTGTGTCGATTATTTATTTTTATGCAAGGGTTATATTATAATTTATTGCAATCCTAGATCAATAGTAGAGACACCTAAGGAACTAAATATAGGGTTGTGTATAATTAACATAAAAGAATTATAGGGAATTTTTTTAAACTCCTATAGGGATGAAACTCAAACCTAACAAATTGAGTCACATCATAATTCCTAAAAATTAATTTAACAAAAATTAGTGTTCATTAAGTTGTTTGATTAACAAACCCTAATTTTAACATCTATTTTGGGAATGAAATTTTAAATGTTCACAATAAGTTCAATATAAACTATACAAATATAATGTAAATTACAATACAACCTAAATCAAATCAATAATCAAGGAGAAAAAGTGCTATTCAATTTAAATTAAAAAAAATTAAAGATTAACACTTAATTAAACTTTAATTAAATAAACTCATAAAATAAATCTTTGATTTAATTGGTTCAAAATTTTTAATGATTGATCTTTAGGTTATCCCTAATTTATGATATCAATCACTTGATAATTTCAGATGAATTGATTAATCAAGTACGTATGTCAATTACTTTCTATTTGGAAGGAAATTAATTAAATCAAATAATTTCAATATAATTAAATGAAATTTAAATTATTTAATTAATTAAATAAAATAAAATAATCTAATTTAAATTAAAAATAAATTAGTTAAAAGTATATAAAATTTAAATTAATTTTTAAATGTTAAAATTAAATAAAATAAAAAAATTAGAGAAAATTCAAATAAATGAAATCATCTAAAATAATTAATTAATTTTTTTAATCAAGTTATGTTAAATAATCAAATTATATTTTAAAGACCAATTCATTAATAAATATTTAATAAAGACTTAAAGCCTTTATGAATATGATTGATTCCTATTGTACTTGGCATTTAGCATTTAGCATTTATATGATAATTTTAAATTTAAAAATCTTATCATTTTTGTAAGCTTAATTTTATAATTCCTCTAACTCATTCAAATGTATTTGCCTTGTTTTCTTTTACTTCCTTAAGATTAAAGTTTAACTCTTTTACAACACAAAATTCTAATGTTATAATTCTACAAGTGGCAAACTTCTCTAAAAACTAACTAATAGGGAGACATTATAATAGGTATTTTAAAAGTAGTTTTATTATCCCACAATGCATCATCTAGGTTAATAGCCCAATCTTTCCTCTTAGAACATACAATTTTTTCCAAGATTCTTTTAATCTCCCTATGACTAATCTTAGCTTGGCCACCAGTTTAGGGATAATAAGATGTTGCAATGTTATGATGAATATCATATTTAATAAGTGTTGTATTTGTACTCTTACTACAAAAATGACTTCCCCCATCACTAATTAAAACTCTAGGAATTTCTAATCTAGAAAAAAATGTCCTTAAAAATTTAAGCATAACCTGAGCTGATAGGGGTTGTCATTCTTTCAGTCCATTTTAACACATAGTCTACATTAATCAATATGTACTGGCATCCATGGGATTGCACAAATATTCCAATAAAATTTAATCTCTAAACATCAAACAATTCAATTTCCCAAACATAATTTTAGGCTATTTTATCTCTTCTAGAAATATTGCCTTCCCTTTGACATTGATTATATTTCTTAACATATTTATTAATATCTTTATATAATGAAAACAATAAAATTTTTATTGTAGTACCTTAAAAAGAAGTTTTAAAACCTCCAAAATATCCTCCATAATGTCAGTCATAACATTCCCTAATTATTGATTCTACTTAATACTTATAGAAACACCTCTTAATGATTTGGTCTTTACAAGTTTTAAATAGATATGATTCATCCCAAAAGTATTATTTGGCAACATGCAAAAATTTTCTTTTCTAAGTAGAAGATAAATCAAGAGGAAGCACACCACATACAATAAATTTAATAAAATCAGCATATTAAGGCAATCAACTTAAATGCAATGAAAATAGTTACTCATAAAAAAAAAAAAAAGATCATTGATATCCATTTCAACAAATGCATGTTGTTTAAATGTATGTGTTGACAATTAATCAACAATTTTATTTTCAAAACCTTTTCTTTGTAAAATTTCTACATCAAATTTTTTCAACTAAAAGAATCCACCTTATCATTCTAGGTTTGGTGTCTTTCTTTATCATAAAAAATTTGATTGCAGAGTGACTAGTATAAATCATAACTTTTGTGCCAATCAAATAAGACTTATATTTATTAAAGCAAAGATAATGGCTAATAGTTTTTTTAATAGTTGAATACATTTATTATCTAGTGTTCAATATTCAACTAGCATAACAAATGACATAAAGTTCTTTATCTTACTTTTGTCCATGAACAACACCTATAATAAAATCACTTACGTCACACATTATTATTAAAGGCAAAAAGCAATTATATGCAATAATAGTAGGAGCAGTAATTAAATACTATTTCAAAATATGAAAGAATCAAGATATGAAGTGTCAAAAATAAAAAGGAAATCCTTTTCTAATAAGTGATAAAATTGTTTAAAATTTTAGAAAAATTATATATAAAAATCCTATAAAATCCTGCATGCCCTAAAAATATCTTAATACCTTTAACTGAAGTGGGTGGTAGAAATTTTTGTATCACCTGAACCTTGACTTTCTCCACCTTTAGTCCTTCCTTCACTACAAGAAATTAGCTTATTTCCGACGGAGGTTCAAATAGATCTGTATATGTCGCTTAAAGCGACGATTTCATCGGCAGATTTTACGTCAGAATGCTTTCAGCATAATTACCAGTGTATAATATGTTGGTAAGTTTCCATCATATATAACACCGGTTAATTCGCCAGTGCATTGATATATCGGCATAAAATCCGCAAGAAATTATTGACGTTTCCTCTATCACATTTTTTTTCGGCGTATTTAAACACAATGACTTATTACTGGTGCATAGTCCATCGAAAATTGACCCGACTTAATATTTATCGATAAGTCTATAGGAAAGAGCCTTATTTCCACATTTCGGCCATTTCTTCTCATTTGCTTTCATTCAAACTCCGATTCTTTGTTCACTGTCCAGCTGTGATGATTCCTCACTGACCTTATCCTTCCTTTCACTAGAGTTCTTAGCCTCCACTGCCATTATTAGGCTCTGTCGATGTTCTTGGCCTCTGCCGACGATAAGGTTAGCTGGTATTCATTTGCCCATACCGATTCTCATGATGGGTTCCATCTCTTATGGTAATACTCAAAACTAGTTTTTTTTTTTTTTTTTTTGCTTCATTCATGGATGTTCTTACTAGACATTTACAAGAGGTATTTCCCTAATGTATATTATTTTCTTATGATATTCTTATTGTTGCTAAGACTAGAGAGGGAGTTGAAGGTAAACTTGAATTATGGATGTGAACCTTAATTCTAAATGCCTTTATTTTAGTAGATCTATAGTTGAACATATGGAATGTAATTTTAGTAATAGTAGTTTTAGTTGGGGGTTGGGGGGGGGGGATTGTGACATTTAGATTTAAAGTTGGATGGTTGAAGTGGAAGAATGCATTGTACTTGTTTTGTGATTAAAAATTCCCCCTCAAAATTAAGGGAAAATTCTATAAGATGGTGGTTAGACCTGCAATCCTTTATGGTGTAGAATGTTGGCCATTAAAAGAGAAGCTTAATATTAAATTAAGTGTTATAGAGGTGAGGATGCTTAGGTGGATGAGTGGCATTACTCTTAGAGACAGAATACAAAAGAGAGTTTCCTTCGATGGTTTGGTCATATAAAATGGAGGCCTTTCGATGATCGGCCGGTGGCCTTCCGATGAAATAGATAAAGATATTAGTAGTAGAATTCAATTTGGATAGTTAAATTGGAGGAATGCATTGGGCTTGTTGTTTGATAAAAAATTCCCTGATAATCTTATGTGAAAATTCAATAATATGGTGGTTAGACCTACAATTCTTTATGGTGTAGAATGTTGGCCATTAAAATAGAATATTGGCCATTAACGGTCGACCAAATTAATCATAGGGGTTTTGATAGATAATATTTGATGATTTTCAACACTCGTTGGGCACTTTGAAGTGATTTTGCACAAACACTAACCCGTCACCTATCATTTCCATAGTGTTTGATAAGTGTTGAGTTTTGTAGTAAATTCATCAACATTCAATAGGATACATTTTGATGACTACACAACTATTAATATTGTTGTTGTTATTGTTGTTCTTATTGTAAATGTTCTTATTAAATCACTATATTTTTATACATTTTTATTTCAAATGGATATTAAAAATTAAAGAAGTTGGATGTATAATCAATTATCACAAGGATGAAAGACATTAATAGATGAGTTTATTAAAGGGGTGAACTATTTCATTCAAAAAGCTAGTCAAATGCCAAGTTTGATCTTAGATGGAAAGTTTCACTGCCCATATTCCATACATGAAAATCATGTATACCTAAGTCCAGATGATGTAACTATTGATTTATACCATAGAGGGTTCATGCCGGAATATTGGTATTGCACTTGTCATAGTGAGTATGAGCAATATTTAGATTCTCAGTGTGGTCCATCGACAAGTTCTAATAAAGCTAAGAAAGATAATATCCATCCTGATCTTGAGGACTAAGTTCATGATGCAACAGGAGTGCACTCTAAATATTATATAGTAGAGTCGCCAAATAAGGAGGCACAACATTTTTATGACTTGTTATAGGCTTCCCAAAAACCATTATGGAATGGGTGAATAACTCATTTGGAGTTATCTATTACTGTTAAGATGTTAAGTATTAAGACAAAAGATAATGTCCCCCGTAAATGTTTCAATCAATTTATTGGCCTCCTTAAGAAAACCAACTCGACAGATAACATAATTCCTACAGATTTATATCAGACTAAAAAGTTGGTTTCTAAACTGAGTTTGACATACACAAAGATAGAATATTATGTCAATGGATCATGTTATATTATAAGAATGATCAGTCTAAAATTATATGCCGTCACTGTAATGCATAAAGATTTAAACCTAGAAATGGGTCAAAAAGAAAGCCTATAATTCCTAGATTACAATGGTTATATGCTTGCATGAGATCAGCTACAAATATGAGATGACATAATGAGCACATATCAAAAAAAGATGTGATTGCACATCCATTAGAAGCAAAAGGTCTAGAAACACTTTGATCGTACACATTTTCCCTTTGCCATAGAAGCAAGGAATATCAGATTAGGTTTATGCGCAGATGGTTTTTCTCCTTTTAGTCACTCTGCTTCACCTTACTCATGCTGACCAGTGATACTCACCCCATACAATCTTTCAACAGAGTTGTGTAATACTATTCCTTACATGTTTTTAATGATAATCATTCCAAGACCGCATAATACAAAATCAAAGATTGATGTATTCTTACAATCGTTGATTGACAATTTACATTTATTATGGGAAGGAGTTATTATATATGGTATTTCCACCATATAAAATTTTATAATGAGGGCCACATAACTTTGGACAATTGGTGACTTTCCTGCTTATGGTATGCTCTCAGGTTGGAACACTTCTGGGAAGTTAGCTTATCCATATTGTATAAAATATACAAAGGCATTTACTTTAAAGCATGGAGAAAAAAAATACTTGGTTTAACTATCATCGCATGTTCTTACCTACAGCTCATCCTTTTAGGCAAAATAAAGATGCATTCGTTAAAAATAAAATGGTGATTTTGTAGCCTCCTCTAGATTTAATAGTAATGAAATATTTGAAAGAGTTAGTTCCATACCTTCAATAGTGGATTCTCCAACATTAGCTAATTATAAATTGCCAGGGTATGGTGTCAATCACAATTGGACAAAAAAAGCATATTTTGGTCATTGCCATATTGGAGGACAAATGTGATCAGATATAACTTAGATGTGATGCATATTGAGAATTATTTTTTTGATAATATATTCAATATAGTCATGGTCATCAAAGATAAATCCAAAGATAATAGAAAAGTAAGGATGGACTTAAAGGGGACTTATAAGAGAAAAGTGTTACAGTTGAAGGATAGTGGAAATGAGTAACTTCTCAAATCGAAAGCACCTTTTAGATTGACTTTGGAGCAGAGAAGATCAGTTTGTGACTGGGTAAAGTCCTTATGGGTACCTGATGGATATTCTTCAAATCTTAGTAAATGTGTTAACTTAAGAACTGGGAGATTATTTGGATTGAAAAGTCATGATTGTGATATCTTTATGCAATGTTTACTATCAACTACGTTTTGTTATTTGCCATATCCAATTTTAAAGCCGTTGATCGAGTTAAGTATCCTCTTCAAGGATTTATGCTCTTCAAAATTAAATGCAGAGAATGTGATTCTTATGGAGCAACATATCCCTTTCATTTTGTGTAAACATGAGAAGATATTTTTTCCAAGTTTTTTGACTTTATGGAGCATCTATCAATGCATTTATCGTATGAGGCTCTAGTTGGTAGACCACTTCAATATTGGTAGATGTATCCTTTTGAGAGGTACTTAAATAAACTTAAGAAGTTACTAAAAATAAAGCACATCCTGAAGGCTCAATATGTAAAGCATATTTAATGTATAAGATAACTCAATTTTTCTCGTACTACTTTGAGACAACATTACAATCAAGCAGCAATACTACACCTCAAAATGTGGGTAAATCCTCAAATGTATCTATATTTAATGGAAGTTGTGAACCGGTAGGCGCTAACACCGTGCGCTATTTGATTGATAAGGAGATGAGCGTAGCCACTTTATATGTCTTGGTCAATTATGATGAAGTTGATCCACATCTTGAGTAAGTATGACTTAATTTATTCATACATTGATTACTCTTAAATTTGTTCTAAACTAATAAGATTTTTAGGAGTTTCATTGATGGTTTGAATACGTCTGAACCAGTTAAAGTCTAAAAGTTGGTGGAAATAGAATTTTTGAATTGGTTTAAAAATATGGTATAACCTTCAAAAATTCTTTTCAACTAATATCTCTTAAACATGATATTAATATAATTTATCAACTATATAGGTGCACACTCATGGGAGTGACAAGCCTGGGTTACTTGATTTAGCTTGGGGACCAAATAGAACTGTGAAATGTTATCATATTTTTTGGTTAATGGTTACAAATTTCAAACAAAATCATGGTGTGATGGTAGGAAGATAGATAATTCTAGAGTATGTGTCACAGGGAACACCCATACAGGTGATGATTTTGAGTATTATGGGGTTTTAGAAGAAGTATTATAGTTATAATATCCAAGTCGTGGGAATAAAGTTTATCTATTTAGTTGTGATTGGTTTGATCCCGTACCAAACATAGGAATAAAAATACATCCATTTTAAGGTATAACAGAAGTAAAGCGAGGGAGAAAATATACAAAGTTTGACCCATTCATCATTGCAAGCCAGACAAGCCAAGTGTACTTTGCCAACTATCTGAGTAGAATACGAGGAAAACAAGATTGGCTTATAGTTATGAAGACCAAACCTATGGGTGTAATTGAGAAAAGTAAATCAATATCTACAGCACATCAAGAAGGTTTTATGTCAAATTTTAAAGAAGCTGCAAATGATGTGGATGATCAGATTGTTACTACTGAGAGTGAATTGTAATTAGAAGAAATAGATTTAAATATAGACAAAAGTCCTGAAAATTTTAATAGTGATGAAGATGTTTCATCGTATGAAAGTGAATCAACATAAGGTAAACATCATAACCCTAAATTTTTTAATATTATTTCATTTCATTTATTTAATTATTGCGCTATTTCATATTAAATATTTGATTTAATTTATATTACTAACCTGTTTTAAATTTCTTTTTGCCAGATGTCCTCAGGTGATAAGTAGAGCAAAGGAATGGTTAAAAAAAATTTATATTAGACAGAAAAAAAAGTTAACTATTGGCCCTTCTATTGGTTATGTACATACTGAGGGGACTTCTTCATCATAGCGTGCTACTTAGAGTCAGCCTAGCTTACCTTTACCTACTCCTACAGCCAATAGCCCATAGTTTTACTCATTAGATCCACGCTTACCTTTGCTAGATGTAGCGCATACTACTCCCTTCTACCCTTACTTCCCACCCCTACCTCCTAGTGTCCCAGCTACATATCCATATCTTCCATATGTCCCCCGCCATACTATCCCCCACCACCCCTCAGCCCTCCATAGGTGGAACTTACACCCCATTTGCAATAGAGCAGGTAGGGCAGGCAAGCAGGGCAGGCAGGGTAGGCAGGGTTGGCAAGACTGATTATAGATGGTCACATATTGATTAAACTTGACAATGATACGTATGTACTCACATAATATTAAATTTGTTTTGTCATTTCAAGTTGACTATATTTGTCATGTCAAATTGACTAAATAATTATTTTGAACTAATAATATTTTTTATAGATTTTACCCAACAAAACAAGCATCGTGTAAGATACAGGATATAATACGGAGCATGTATAATTCTCCTTATATTTCTTGGAAGAAAGTCTCTAAGGTAGTTCGAGAAATATGGTTTAGAGAGTTTGAGGTTAGTTATTACAAATATTTTTTGTATTATATATAAATTTCTCACCTAATAAATATTATATGTTCTCAAATGCAAAATGATTTTTGTTGGCTGCCCCAATACAATGATAAAATTACAAAGAATTTTGAGAAGCGTGGGTCGACTCTCATGTGAGATATGTTCACAGATATTAAAAAGACTAGCAAACAACCACTCTGGATAGCTAAGAGTGTATGTGTTGAGTTGAATGCTTCTTGGGGTAGCCCAGAGTATACCAAAAGAAGAGAGCAAAATAGACAGAACAGAGCTTTTGATGTTGGGGGCATGGGTAGTTCTCTTTATATAGGGGGTTCTGTATTACATACTGAGCACAGAAGACATTTGGTAAGAAATTTACAAATATTTTATTAATTTACATTAATATGAATACTAATGTATGAGTACTACTAAAATCAATGCTAGGTAGATAGCCAACACCTGTTGAATTGCACAGTCATACTCACAAGTGACATGATCAGCAATGGGTTGATGAGCGAGCGAGGAAAGCTTATGTAAGTATATTATTTTAAATTTATTTATATCATGTATAAATTGATTAAATTTTTGATAACTATCATAGGAGGAATATACACAACTTTGAGAGAGCCAGCCTATAGCAGTTGAAGGTTCTTCTACTGGATTGGCCGAATATTCTAAGCACCGTATTTGGTCGCAAGCAGTAAGAGGGATGCAACATAGAAGAGTGTATGGTTTAGGCTTGCAAGCCCATGTATACGAAGGGAAGTCCTCTACTGGCTCTAGCTTTGCATTATGTTCCTAGGACTCTGCATATAGCCAACAGATAGCTGCCCTTACTACCGAGTTAGAGAAGGTTAGAAATGCTCAAGTTAACTAGCAGATGCTGATGCAGATGAAGCAGCAAATGCAATAATAATGTAACAGCAGTTACAAATGTAAAAAACTAAATTATTGGATGAAATACGAAAGATGAGAGAGCAACTTAGTCAGAAGAATATAGTTTCTGAGGAAAAGGAGACTAAATCAGAGTAGTTGTGTCAATTTTAAACTTTTGAACAATTGAATGTTTAATCTTTTGAACAGTTGATATATTTAGATGTTTTTTATATTGTTTAATTATTAGATAAATTGTGTTTTTTTATATGTATTTGATATTATTTATATGTTATGAATTAGATGTTGATATTATTTTATGTTTAGATGTAATGTGAAAATTTGTTTGCAGGTGTGAAAATCCATTTTGATTAGTGGAAGGCATTTTTTTTTTTCTATTTTCTATAGGTTTTCTGGCGGAAAATCCGTAGGTATGTGCATCGCCATACAATACCACAACTTCTATTAGATATTACCAATGTAATAATGCGTTGGTAATACTGGCGGAGTTTACTCCAGTAATTCGGTTAAATTGAGATTTGACAATAATTTAGGCGTAAGTTCCGCCGTTGTTTCCAACAAAAATATATGCCAAAAATATCGGTGGAACTTACATCTGAAAAAGGAATTAAAAAAATGACAGATATGCCTTACATTTCCGCAGGTATTTTGCCGGAAGTACAACTAGAAATATTTCCAATAAAATTATTATGTCGTAATGTTGTTTCTGCTGCGTGTTTTTTCGTCGTATGGTTTTTCATCAGAAATTCACCAAAAAATAGTAATTTTTGGCGTTAATTCATTATTTACGACAAAAAAGTTTCGCTGGTAATCACATATTTTCTTGTAGTGCTTAAATAATTTGTGCATTAAAATAATCCCTTTGATCACCATAAATTGAATTTTTTCTCAATTTAGCCCTAAATTTACTTCTACACTACATCTAGGAGAAAAAAATAAAAAAGTCATTCATAAATATTTCAATAGCCTACTTAATTAAGTTTGAAAAAAATTGACATGATATGCCTCTAAAAGTAATAGGAGCATTGTAAAGACTAAAAAGTAGTCTTCTAAAGGCAAAAGTTTCATAAGGACTGGTGAAGATGGTTTTTCTTGGTCCTTGAGTGCTAAAGAAATATGGTGGTATCCTAAATATTCATCTAAAAAATAGTAAAAGAGTGTGCTACCAACCTATTCAATATCTGGTCAAGGAAAGGTGAAGGAAAAAGATATTTTCTATTGGCTTTGCTCAACTTCTTATAGTCTATACAAATTCTCCAACCAATGAAAATCCTTGTAAGAATAAGCTCATTATATTCATTAGATACTAAATGTCAAGATACGCTTCTTAGGAATACAATAAATAGGACTCACCTAAGTACTATCTTAAATGGTATAGAAAATTCCAACATCTAGACATTTAAGTATTTATTTTTTAATAACTTCTTTGATAAAGAATTTTATTTTTCTCTGAGGGTAATCTTTGTGTACAAAATTTTCTTCCATTAAGATTATATACATATAAAGTGAGGAGATAATTCCTTTGATATCAGCAAAAGACTACCCAAAAACTTAAAAATCTCCTAAAACCCTAATCAAAAAAGGTAAAGTTTAATCTCTATCTTGAAAGGCATACTTATGATGGTTGGGTAAAACCTTAAGTTATATAACAGATGCTTCCTCCATTGATGGTTTTAAAGTTCTACCGGTATGTGAGATATCCAAAGTCTCAAAACTCTCTTTGAATAATCCATCAATATCACCAACAACCTGATTTAATTCTCTTAAATTTTCAATAGTTTTCTATAATTCTTTCTTGAATGAAATTTTTCCTAACAGGACTTTCTTAAAGTTCTCAACAACCTTTTTTCCAAATCAGCTCTAAATTAGTCTTTATTCATTTCATTAGGTAATTTCATAGATTTAAGTAAATTAATAAATACTTCTTGATCTTAAACTCACATAATCTTTTCTCCTCATTGAACATCAATCATAGCCTTATCCATTGCTAACAAACTTCTCCCAAAGATAATAAGTATCTCCCTATCCTCCTCCATATCTAAAATAATGAAGTCAATAAGAAAAATAAACTTATCTACCTTAACAAGAATATTCTTTATCACCCCGTTAGTATATAAGAAAGATCTATTAGCAAACTGAATGGTGACCGCAGTAGGTTGAACCTTTCCAACATTAAATATCTTAAAATTAGAAAGATGCATCAGATTAATATTGGATCCTAAATCACATCAAGCTCTTCCAAAAAATTTGTCTCCTTTAATCATGGGAGTGGTGAAACTACCAGGATCTTTCAACTTTTTATGAAGTTTCTTTTGCATGGTACTACAACATTATTTAATTAAAGCCTTAATTTCAAATTCTCTTAACTTCCTTTTCTAATTCATAATTTTCTTCATTAACATAACATATGTGAGCATCTGTTCTAAGGATTTAGGGAAAGGTTTATTAATTGATAGCTTTTTAAATACTTTTAAGAACTTATCAAATCTTATTTCATCAATCTTTGAGGAAAAGGTAGTGATGATCTCTTAATAACCATCCTAATGGGTCTTTCAATTTCTTTGATTGGTTTATATTGTTGGGTAGGTGGTTGATCCTTTAAAGGCTTTCTACCCCTACCCTTTTGAGGCTCATTTTTATCCTTTTGGCTTTCTCATAAATCTTTTCCACTCCTAACCTAAATATTATTATAGTGTTCTATAATTTTAAGGTAAATATCTTTGTTACGGATCTATGGCTTATGATTTTGATGATAGCAAACATTCTTTTTCTCTATGATGGCTTTCTACTAACATTTCATGTTCACACAATCGGACTGCAATTTGGAATCAGCTCAAGATTGGGTAGACTAGGTCTGAGTCAGTTTGTAATCTTTTTCCTTTCTTGAGTCTGTTGTATTTGGTGTGGGATTTGTTGTTTTGTAACTTGGAAGATTTCCTGTTGTTCCCTATAAGATTTCTATTTTTGGTAATATCGGCCGGGACGATATTTATATCGTTCTGGACGATATGTCCAAAATCAGAAACCATAATTAGGGAATCCTCATTAAGGCAGCCATCATTAACTGATCGGCCTGGACGATACCTGTATTGGCCATGACGATAATCTCAATTCAGAAAGAATCAACCGCCATAATCAGTTTAGGAATTCTTTGTTTTAGGAAATCGGCCAGGACGATATTCTTATCGTCCAAGACGATCTAACTCAATTATGCCTAAATTGATCTGGTATCTTTGGAAAGCATTAATGGTGGCTTGATACGATCACATCGTCTGGGATGATCTCCTGATTGGCCAGGACGATGTCCTGGATGATCTACATCGGACAGCTCGAATTTAGGGCGATGATCATGATGATTGAAATCAGTTTTAAACTAATCGTCTTGGACGATCGTGATATCGGCCAGGACGATGTAACCAATTTTCTTTTGATCGTCCCAAATCATCCCGGGCTGATGAGCTGAATTTGTACTGATTGGCCAGGATGATATACCTATCGTCCTGGATGATAATGTCGGCAACTTGCATTAATGAGCTCGTTTTGAGAGCTTCTATTTAAGCTTGGCATGACACTTTGTAAGTGTCTTTGGAAGCCATTGTAGTTTCATTCTTGTGGGGGAAACTTGAAGAAAGAGCTTGAAAGGGTATTTGGGGGGGGGGGGGGGGGGGGGGGGGGGGGGGGGGGGGGGGGGGGGGGGGGAGTGAACCAATGTGTGGGGACCC